>CM054059.1:244483202-244690536 GCA_028641055.1 Alopecurus myosuroides
CCCATCCACGCTGTCTCGGATCCTGCCCGGGTCCGCTAACTACTCGTCAGCAGCCTCGTCAAACTCCACGTAGTAGCCGTCACCTGGATCCTCGTAAGCGTAGTCTGCGGAAACCACAGCCCCAAAGGGGTCAGTACATAAACGTACTGGCAAGCAAGACTCACAGTTCACCAAAGTGTAGCCCGTCAACACCAAGCACAGATGCCTTGTGATCAACGGAAGAGAGGGGTATAAAAGATGCTGCAACTGGCTGCACTAACCAACTACAGAACATACTACAACTTCCGGTGTAACAGAAAGAGATAAGATAGCGTATCGTAACCAACTATAGCTAACCACCAGACAAACCCATCCTGGATCTCGCCCCTTATCCAAAGAAGCAATCCGAGGATAACTCACACAGTTGGATTAATGATGGATCAAGTTGTTGTGTCAATAAGCCTATTACTAGTCAAGTTATCATTAGTTAGGTGTAAGTTGTTCTGAGTACTTGTTAGCCAGTACTTTCACCAAGTTAACCATAACCGCGGAAAACACGGCTTCTCGAGAAGATTTATCCCTGCAGGGGTGCACCAATTTGGCCGTACACGTAAGAATAACCCGCCAGATGGGAAGGCCTTTCCCACCAAGCGGGGCACTCAACACAACTCAACTCTTCTTCGCATCAAGCCCAAAGCACCACGTGCTGTGCGTGCGCGGCTAATCGAGTCCCACGAAGAAAAGGGGACCCTCATAGCACTGGAAGACCACGCCGCCCTAAATGCCGACTACAAAAGTTCCACCCTGGCCTCGGGTTCGTACATGCATATGCGTGCATCAAATGGAAAGCCCGAACTAAGTGTGGTGATTTGGACGAGATGCGGATCGAGTCAAATTGAGGGGGGCGCCCATACACGCTTCCCACATGCGGATAGTGCGCTCATCATGGATCAGTAGACAAGACCCTTTTCCTATTAGGGTCGACACTAGCAGGCCTCAAAACCACGCCGGGCCTCCTGCCGGTGCCTTATCAGCAAATTATTATTACCTCAAATTAACAGGTTGTTGTTTAACATCGAGCCCCAGAATATAACAGAATATAATAACAGAAAGTAACGGATAACAGACTCGAGCAAAACAACCCTAAGCATGCTAGTAAGACACGGGCCCAAGCAACGGGGTTTTAGGACTGGAGGTGTGGCAATATCAGGGTTTAGGGTATCATGTGATAGGTTCGTAACAGAAGCAACGATACATAGGGCTAGCAAATATAGACAACGGAAAGTATCGGTAACCAATGTTGAAAGGAACACAATGGTTCATGTGAGTGATAACTTGCCTGCAAACCCAGTAGCCGGGTACTGAGCTAGATCCTCAGAAGGGGTGTCGTAAAGATCGTCGGTATCAACGTCGTCGTCTATCCGAGAAGAAGCAAGCAAACAATACAGGAAAAAATAAACAATCAATATCATGGCAGAGTGCACAATCATAGGATGATGCATGTCAAGTTAATGGATGCATCAAAATAAACTATTTGATATGATAGCACAATTTAAATGGACACATATGCAATATTGAGTTGCATATGAAAAGCCCATGGATTTTTGGTGAGATTATTTGTTTTCCAACTAATCAACAGGTGCTAGTGGTTTAGTATGATGCATGCAAAAGGGAAACAGCAAAATAACAACATTAGCACCAATTTAAAATAGGGTTTAGCAATTAAGAATTTTATTTATTAAGTTAAAGAATTTTAGTTCCTTAAAGGTGACACACACAAGTAGTTGTTGTTTTCACCAATTTAAATTGTGCAAAATAAATAACAAAATTCATATTTGAAAAGATCATGAAATTTTGGGTGGATTACATGTTTCAAATTTTGAAAAAAAAACATTAGGATGAATTTATTATGACTTAAACAAAATTAGACAAGTTTTAAATGAATTTAAAACAAGCATGAATTTTATTTGAATTTTTATTTGCTCAAAACATAATTTCAAACTCATATTTGAAAGTTCATACTTTGGTGGTTTGAAAACATATTTTGCATGTTCAAAAATAATTTATTTGGGGCAAGTTATGATTTTATCAAATTTAAATGAATTAAATAAGGATTAAATTATTTAGGCAATTTAAATTATTCAACCCATGAAACAAAATTTATATTTGAATAGGTTATTTAAAATAGCATTGAAAACATATTTTATTTGCATTTATTGGATTAGGTATGAATTAGTTATTGAATTTAGAAATTTGCATTTGAATTATTGGAATTTGAAATTTAAACGTATTTGGAATTTTCAAAACAGTACACAATTGGATTATTTGGATAGACAATTAAATTTAGGACAATAAACATATATAACTTTTATTTATTGGGGTTATAGATTAAAAGTTATTAAAGTTTAAAGTTTAGGGTTTAAATCTGCAATTAAAAGGATTTAATTTGAAAACAGCAACGTGGAAAACGTTTGTTACTGCGCTGCTGTCTACCCCTAGCCACTGCCCGTGGGCCATGGGCCAGCGTGGCGCGCGCGCGCGTGCGTGGCAGCCACAGTGGCTGACGGGTGGGCCTCTGCGCGGGGAAGGAAAATGCCCAAAAAAGGTTTGGCGCTGCGGGGATTCGAACCCACGACCAGCCGCGAGATTCAGACGTGCTGTTACCAGTGCGGTAATTCTTCAGTTTTGACAGAGAGGGGAACGCGGACAGGTTTAGGTGTCAATCTGCTATCTGAATCTCTCAAGCGCGCGCTGACTAACTGAATTAACTGACAGAGACTCGATCGTTGCTCGCCGGCGGGGAGATACGCGACCGTGCTCGATCTGCTGGGGTGCAGTGGGGTGGTGGACGCGCACGGTACCGTGGTGGCGCAACAGAGGGAGAGATGGGAGAGAGGTAGCACGGTGGCTCACCGGGAGGTGTCGAGGTTGCAGAGAACGCGACGAGCTCGACGGCGACACGGCTGTGGACGGCGGCGAGGGCACCGTGCGTCTCCGGGCGCGCTCCGGTGTCCAAGTTGTAGAGGAAGAAGCAGGCTTTCGTTTCCCGTGAACAGCTAGGAAGGAGACGAACGAGGAGCGTGGGTGGCCATCGGGGTTCAGAGGGGTGGCCGCCGGAGGGAGCTTCAGAGAGGGGAGAACGGTGGCAGAGGGTGGAAAATGGCGGCGGAGGCGAGGAACAGGGACCTAGGGGGCTAGGGTTTGGCGGCGCTGCCCTAGGGCTGATTTTATAGGGGCGCACGGGCGTCGATGGCCGTCCACGGTGCTCTGCCGCCGACGTGGATGCACGGATATGCTGCCGTACTGGAAGACGAAGGCAGAAGGGAAAAAATTAGATCGAAGCGGTACGCTCGTTGAGAGATTGGGCTGGGCTGCGCTGAGCGGGAGATAAGAGAGGAAACGGGCTGGCCGCAGCCCACTTCTCCTTGGCGCCAACGTTTGAATTTTTAATTTTTCTTTCTCCTTTTTTTTGCTAAAAAGTAATTGGAAGCAAATGATGGGTTTTAGGTTAGAGAAAAATTTGGAAAAATTAGAGGAAGTTCCTTAGGCCAATTGCAAACAGTTGTTAACTTTTATTTTCAAAAGTTTGAATATTTGCTTGCTGTTTGAATTTAAACCAAATTTGGGGAATTTTGAATATTACATGATCATTAATAAAAACCAACTTTTAAATAGGGTAACCCCTATGTTAAATTATAAACCATTGATCAAAATTGTGTTATAATTTTCATGGATTCAATTGGTTGCTGTTTGATGCTTGAATTTGGAATTTTAAATTTGTTTGGAAATTAAATGATTGGTTTAAAACCATCATTTTCACAAGTGATCACTATGGGAAAACATGAAACCAATTGGTTGTTATTATTTGTGATTTTTATTTAAAATGTTGTAACAGAGCAAGTATGAAACCAATGTTTGAATAAGGTTTGAATTTGAGTTGTGAAAACAGTGGAAAACAATTGCAACAATTAAGAAACAAATGCAAACAACATGGAAACAATATGATGACATGATGCAATACTTTAATAAACATGCAACAAACATTCTAAGGGGATGGTTTTCATACTTGGGATGTTACAAAACGCCCCCCCTTGAAGGAATCGCGCCCCGAGATTCCTACTGATAAATGAAAAGGTCCGGATACTTCTTGCGAAGATCCTCTTCGGTCTCCCACGTTGCCTCTTTATCGGAATGATGCGACCACTGCACTTTCAAGAACTTGGTGCTCTTGTTGCGAGTCTTACGCTCGGTCTCATCGAGAATACGAATAGGGTGCTCCTCATAAGATAGATCATCTTGCAGTTCAATGGAATCATGATCAACTGCACGATCTGGATCTTTGAAACACCTCTTGAGCTGTGACACGTGGAACACATCGTGCACCTTGGATAACTTTTCTGGAAGTTCAAGACGATAAGCATTTTCTGCACGCCTTGAGAGAATGTTGAAAGGACCAATGTATCTTGGTGCAAGCTTTCCTTTCACACCGAAACGATGAGTGCCTCTGAGGGGAGTTACACGGAGATATGCCTTGTCACCAGGTGCATAGATCATATCCCTGTGCTTGCTGTCATAGTAGCTCTTCTGACGAGACTGAGCAATCCTGAGATTGTCACGAATGATATGCACTTTCTCCTCGGCTTCCTTAACAATGTCAGGGCCTAAGAGTGAACGTTCACCAGCTCCAGACCAATTGATTGGACTCCTGCATCTGCGGCCATAGAGTGCTTCAAATGGTGCCATACCTAGGCTTGCCTGGTAGCTGTTGTTGTAGGAGAATTCAGCATATGGAAGGAAATCCTCCCATTTCATGCCAAAGGAGAGACCACATGCTCTGAGCATATCCTCTAGAATCTGATTGACTCTTTCGACTTGCCCTTGAGACTGAGGGTGATAAGCTGTGCTGAACAGAAGTTTGGTGCCCAATGCTTCTTGAAAACTCTTCCAGAAATGAGAAGTGAAAATGCTTCCACGGTCTGAGCTTATTTCCAATGGAACACCATGTAGAGGAACAATCTTTGCTGTGTAGAGTTCTGCTAACTGGCTAGCTGAGATTGTTTCTTTGACAGCATAGAAGTGAGCTACTTTAGTGAGACGATCAATAACAACGAAGATTGCATCGTTGCCCTTTTTGGACTTTGGAAACCCAGTAACGAAGTCCATTTCAATCATGTCCCACTTCCACTCAGGAATTTTCAGAGGTTGGAGTAGACCTGCTGTTTTCTGATGGACTGCCTTAACACGTTGACAAACGTCGCATTCAGAAACGTATTGAGCAATTTCACGTTTCATGCCAGGCCACCAATACAGAGTCTTGAGATCCTGGTACATCTTTGTACTTCCAGGGTGGATGGAGAGAGGAGTTTCATGAGCCTCCTTGAGAATGATATCTTTGATACTTTGAACTTGAGGAACTGCAATGCGTCCTTCAAAGAACACAGTTCCCTTGTCATCAACTGAGAAGGACTTGAATTTCTCCTTGCCTTCCTTGATGTGCTCAACCATCTTCTTGATTTCAGTATCACGAAGTTGTTCAGAACGAATCTTGTCCTCGAGAGTTGGACTGGCTATCAAGCTAGCAAGGTAGCCTTGAGGAACAAGACCAAGGTTCAGCTTCTGGAATTCTTCATGAAGTGGAGGTTGGCTTTCCATGATCATGAGATTATTGCAACAGGACTTGCGACTGAGAGCATCGGCCATAACATTAGCCTTGCCTGGAGTGTAAGAAATGGTGAGACCAAAGTCCTTAATCTTTTCAATCCATCTCCTTTGCCTGAGATTTAGATCTGGCTGAGTGAAGATGTATTTCAGACTCTTATGATCGGAAAAGATTTCAGTTTTGTTACCCAACAAGTATTGTCTCCATTTCTTGAGGGCAAACACAACTGCTGCAAGTTCAAGATCATGTGTGGGATAGTTTTGCTCATGTGGGTTCAACTGACGTGAAGCATAAGCCACAACTTGGCGTTCTTGCATAAGAACTGCACCTAGACCTTGGAGAGATGCATCGCAGAATATCTGGAAAGGTTTGGTAGTATCTGGGCCAACCAGAACTGGGGTGGAAGTGAGTTTAGTCTTGAGGAGATTGAAACTTTCATCACACTGTGGAGACCAAACGAACTTCTTGTCCTTCTTGGTTAGATCAGTGAGAGGTTTTGCAATCTTGGAGAAGTTTTGGACGAAACGACGGCAATAGCTAGCCAAGCCAAGAAAGCTTCTAACTTGTTTTACCGTCTTAGGAGGTTTCCAATCAACAATTGCCTTAACCTTTTCCGGGTCAATGGCTATGCCTTTGGCAGAGATGACATGACCAAGGTAAGCAACTTCTGGAATCCAGAACTCACATTTGGAGAACTTGGCATACAGACGATGCTCGCGAAGTTTCATGAGAGTGAGACGAAGGTGTTCTCCATGCTCTTCCTCGGATTTTGAGTAGACTAGAATATCATCAAGATATACCACAACGAACTTGTCGAGGTATTCATGGAAGACAGAATTCATGAGTCTTGAGAATGTCGCAGGTGCATTGGTGAGACCAAAGGACATGACAGTGTATTCATATAGACCGTACCGAGTGGTGAAAGCTATTTTTGGAATATCTTCCTTTCTGATCTTTATTTGATGGTAACCCATCCTCAAGTCCAACTTTGAGAATATTGAGGCTCCAGCAAGTTGATCAAAAAGATCATCGATACGAGGAATTGGATACTTGTTCTTGATAGTTTTCTCGTTGAGAGGACGATAGTCAACCACGAGTCTTTTTGTTTGATCCTTCTTGGCAACAAACAGAGTTGGGCAACCCCAAGCGGAGGAACTAGGTTGAATGTAACCTTTCTCCATGTACATATCGATTTGCTCCTTCAACAATTTCAGTTCAGGAGGAGCTATCTTGTATGGATGCTTAGAGATTGGAGCAGTACCTGGTTCAAGCTCGATCACGAACTCAACTGCTCTGTCCGGAGGCATCCCTGGCAACTCTTCTGGAAAGACGTCAGGGAATTCACAAACCACCGGAACATTTTCAAGCAGAGGTAGAGGTTTAGCATCCAGGGTGTACAGCTGAACAGAACTTGATTCACTTGGAGAATAGACTATCTGGCCGGAAGGGTGGAACAGAGTTATTGACTTCTTAGCACAATCAATCGTAGCTTTATTGGCCTTCAACCAATCCATGCCAAGGATGACATCAATGTCAGAATTGCCAAGCAGAATGAGGGAAGCAAGGAATATGTGACCTCCAATCAAGATCTGATTCTCGTGACTGATCTTGGAAGTTTGCATAGTTGCTCCAGGGGAGTTTACTACTAGCGGGGAACCCAAACCAACAAAGGGGAGCTTAATTGCTGTCGCAAAGATCTTTGACACGAAAGAATGCGATGCTCCGGTATCAAACAACACTTTAGCTGGGTTAGAGTTTACGGGGAATGTACCGAGAACGACGTCAGCAGCTTCCTCAGCTTTGTCGGCCTTGATATGATTCACCCTCGCGGTCCTCCCGACATGCCTGTTGTTGGAGTTGAAGGCTTTAGCCGGGGGAGCACGAACCATTGCCTGGTTGGTGTTGGGGCGAGGAGGTGGTGGAGGTAGCTGCCTCTGAGTGCACTTATCAGCATAGTGTCCAGTCTGCTTGCATTTGAAGCAAGTGACGACACGAGGTGCATCTGGCCTTGGCTGCCCCATTGAGAACCTCTGAGCCTGCATCTGAGCTGGGTTGGGTGGGCGGGGACCAAAGCCTGGAGAAGCTTGGGCATATGGAGCCCTAGTGACAGCACTGTTTGGCACCCAGATGCGGCGCTTCTGCGGAGGGGTGGTCATGTTGGAGGAGGAACCACCCTCACGCGAGTGCTTGCGCGACTCTTCGAACGCCTTGCGCCCATTCTCCTCATTGAGCGCGGTGTTCACGAGCTCCTCGAAGTCCTTGCACTTGATGTTGGTGAGAGCGTACTTCAGTTCCGGGTTAAAACCTCGGCGGAACCTTGCCATCTTTTTGGCCTCTGTGGACACCTCAGCACCAGCATAACGAGCGAGGCGATTGAACTCATTCTGGTAGCCAATGACGTCCAGCTTGCCCTGCTTAAGAGAGCAGAACTCTTCACGCATCCTTTCCATGAGACCATCTGGGATGTGGTGCTTCAGGAAGGCATCCTTGAAACAACCCCAGGTGATAGGGTATCCAGCTCTCATGGTCTGGTAATTCTCCCACCAGGTAGCTGCCTGACCCTTCAGTAGGTAGGTGGCATACTTGACTTTATCCTCCTCAGCAACGTGAGCAATGTCAAGAGCCCTGGCCATCTCCCTGATCCAGTCATCAGCATCCAGAGGCTCCCGTGTTGCCACGAAAGCTCTCGGCCCCAGACTCAGAAACTCCTTGATGCTGACTCGCGGAGCATTCTGGTTGTTGTGCTGGTTAGCCTAGATCTGGGCCATCTGAGTCACGACCTGAGTCATCTGAGTCAACAGCTCCGTGAGCGGAGGTGGTTCAGGCGGGTTGCTCCTTGTCGGCGGCATCCTGAATAGACATGCATTTTAGCACAACAACAGAAAAGTATAGACTTGGTAACCGAAAGAGAGATTATTCTGACGCATGAATAGATAACCAACACGTACATCATCACATGTTCAAATACATCAGAATATCCAACAGACCAATACATGGTTCGAAAGCCAAAGGATAACTAAACATAGCTATGAATGGATACATCGGTACTCCCATGCTCATCACGCAGGACGGCGGTGAGTAGTACGACGAGAGATACGGTGAGGAGGAATCCCACGGAAGTAGGTAGAACGACGATCCACGTAGAGCGGGACTGCTCTGAGAGGGACTCTCGGTGTGGTGAAGTAGAAAGTGTCGTCTCCCTGTGCTCCAAAGCGTGGAATCCCAGTATAACCAGCTCCGAGGTTGAGGAGTGGACCTCTGATCGGCTCGTAACCTCCTGCATCTGGCAAACTACGTCCAACTGTCTGATGGAAACGTGCAAAGCGCTCATCTCCAACAAAGTCTGTGGTGTACGTAGCCAGACGAGTCAAAGCAAGATAGAGCTGCTCCCTGACTGAGGCCAACTCCTGAGAAAGTGTGGTGGCAACAGCGTCACTGTGCCTCACAAACTGAGCGGTGGTGTGCAGCCTGGTGTTATCATGCTCGTAGACATCCAGGTTGTCGTAGAGGGTGAAGTGAGCTCCCGCTGACGTGATGTAACCACGGGGGATGTGGCGATAGATAGAATCGTCAAACCCCCAGTAGTCAGCACGGAGGACGGTGAGACTCACGTAAGCTGCCTGCTGCACGGCCATATCCACTGTGGAACCTACTGCCTCGTAGCGGTGGACAACGCTCATGCCATCATCTGACAGAATGTAGACGATAGCCTGGTAGTAGGTCTGGTCAAACTCTCGCTGCTGCTCGTAGACCTGGTACTCCGGTGCCCAATGGAACCCCAGATAAGTGACCATGTCTCTCAGCATCTCCGGATAACCGGCAGTGCTCTCACAGCGAGTCATCCGAACCACCTGCGGGAAGAACCTGAGATTCATCTGCAGATGATCGGGGAAGTTTTGATTAGACGCCGGTAGAAGAACTGAAGTGGAAAGCAACAACAAGGTTCAACAGACGAAAAGGATGTTGAGAAGAACAGGATATCGAAGCAACAACGGGAAACACGAGACCAAAACTCCTGAGGTACTACGGAAAACCCATCCGGGCTTCTAAAGGATCAATATCTACTGCTTAAGGGATAGAGGATTTGCTTCCGGGGCTTACACGCCTCCGTTCTCAATCATGAGTAGGCAACATGATAAATCATGTCACAACCACCTCAATTCCTATGGTCTAGTAGATATAACTATCCTTGAGAAACCAGGATACGTGAAACCCTAACTTGAAAGTTTAGGTGAGAACAGAAAACAACGTTGCACTTCCTTACCAGAAAAGGGTGGGTGGGTGGGGAAAGAAGAAAAATGGCAGAATTCCCACTCTCACGTTTCATTTTTCCTATATAGCTACAAAATAGTTTCTAGACTCAACTGCGACCAGTAAAAGGGATCCTACAGGCAGACAGGCTCTGATACCATTTGTCGCACCCGGACTTCTAGAGGATACTCACCGTACGAACTGAACAGTATTTTGATTGGATTACGGGGCTTACCGGCACCCGCAGCTCTTACGAGTAGGCCAACACTTAGGTGTGACAACCAATCTTTTACTGTTCACCGTCGATGTAAACTATCCCGTAGAAATCAGGACACTACCATTGACGTACTTCATACCATACACACATGGTACGTCAACGGCTTTGAACAAGATGATAACATAACATATCTCTAAGACACAAAAGATTGAAATAAGTTGCAACTGGCCCTCACTAGGGCAGAGAATAGCAAATACAATCATCCAGAGGACACATGTCCCAACATAGCATCATTACAACTCAGCGGAAGCATTCAAAGGGTCTGAGTACAGACAAATCCAAATAGGCTTAAGAAGCCGGGAATGAAAAGAAAACGGAGCCCATCCACGATGTCTCGGATCCTGCCCGGGTCCGCTAACTACTCGTCAGCAGCCTCGTCAAACTCCACGTAGTAGCCGTCACCTGGATCCTCGTAAGCGTAGTCTGCAGAAACCACAGCCCCAAAGGGGTCAGTACATAAACGTACTGGCAAGCAAGACTCACAGTTCACCAAAGTGTAGCCCGTCAACACCAAGCACAGATGCCTTGGGATCAACGGAAGAGAGGGGTATAAAAGATGCTGCAACTGGCTGCACTAACCAACTACAGAACATACTACAACTTCCGGTGTAACAGAAAGAGATAAGATAGCGTATCGTAACCAACTATAGCTAACCACCAGACAAACCCATCCTGGATCTCGCCCCTTATCCAAAGAAGCAATCCGAGGATAACTCACACAGTTGGATTAATGATGGATAAGGTTGTTGTGTCAATAAGCCTATTACTAGTCAAGTTATCATTAGTTAGGTGTAAGTTGTTCTGAGTACTTGTTAGCCAGTACTTTCACCAAGTTAACCATAACCGCGGAAAACACGGCTTCTCGAGAAGATTTATCCCTGCAGGGGTCCACCAATTTGGCCGTACACGTAAGAATAACCCGCCAGATGGGAAGGCCTTTCCCACCAAGCGGGGCACTCAACACAACTCAACTCTTCTTCGCATCAAGCCCAAAGCACCACGTGCTGTGCGTGCGCGGCTAATCGAGTCCCACGAAGAAAAGGGGACCCTCATAGCACTGGAAGACCACGCCGCCCTAAATGCCGACTACAAAAGTTCCACCCTGGCCTCGGGTTCGTACCTGCATATGCGTGCATCAAATGGAAAGCCCGAACTAAGTGTGGTGATTTGGACGAGATGCGGATCGAGTCAAATTGAGGGGGGCGCCCATACACGCTTCCCACATGCGGATAGTGCGCTCATCATGGATCAGTAGACAAGACCCTTTTCCTATTAGGGTCGACACTAGCAGGCCTCAAAACCACGCCGGGCCTCCTGCCGGTGCCTTATCAGCAAATTATTATTACCTCAAATTAACAGGTTGTTGTTTAACATCGAGCCCCAGAATATAACAGAATATAATAACAGAAAGTAACGGATAACAGACTCGAGCAAAACAACCCTAAGCATGCTAGTAAGACACGGGCCCAAGCAACGGGGTTTTAGGGCTGGAGGTGTGGCAATATCAGGGTTTATGGTATCATGTGATAGGTTCGTAACAGAAGCAACGATACATAGGGCTAGCAAATATAGACAACGGAAAGTATCGGTAACCAATGTTGAAAGGAACACAATGGTTCATGTGAGTGATAACTTGCCTGCAAACCCAGTAGCCGGGTACTGAGCTAGATCCTCAGAAGGGGTGTCGTAAAGATCGTCGGTATCAACGTCGTCGTCTATCCGAGAAGAAGCAAGCAAACAATACAGGAAAAAATAAACAATCAATATCATGGCAGAGTGCACAATCATAGGATGATGCATGTCAAGTTAATGGATGCATCAAAATAAACTATTTGATATGATAGCACAATTTAAATGGACACATATGCAATATTGAGTTGCATATGAAAAGCCCATGGATTTTTGGTGAGATTATTTGTTTTCCAACTAATCAACAGGTGCTAGTGGTTTAGTATGATGCATGCAAAAGGGAAACAGCAAAATAACAACATTAGCACCAATTTAAAATAGGGTTTAGCAATTAAGAATTTTATTTATTAAGTTAAAGAATTTTAGTTCCTTAAAGGTGACACACACAAGTAGTTGTTGTTTTCACCAATTTATATTGTGCAAAATAAATAACAAAATTCATATTTGAAAAGATCATGAAATTTTGGGTGGATTACATGTTTCAAATTTTGAAAAAAAACATTAGGATGAATTTATTATGACTTAAACAAAATTAGACAAGTTTTAAATGAATTTAAAACAAGCATGAATTTTATTTTAATTTTTTTTTGCTCAAAACATAATTTCAAACTCATATTTGAAATTTCATACTTTGGTGGTTTGAAAACATATTTTGCATGTTCAAAAATAATTTATTTGGGGCAAGTTATGATTTTATCAAATTTAAATGAATTAAATAAGGATTAAATTATTTAGGCAATTTAAATTATTCAACCCATGAAACAAAATTTATATTTGAATAGGTTATTTAAAATAGCATTGAAAACATATTTTATTTGCATTTATTGGATTAGGTATGAATTAGTTATTGAATTTAGAAATTTGCATTTGAATTATTGGAATTTGAAATTTAAATGCATTTGGAATTTTCAAAACAGTACACAATTGGATTATTTGGATAGACAATTAAATTTAGGACAATAAACATATATAACTTTTATTTATTGGGGTTATAGATTAAAAGTTATTAAAGTTTAAAGTTTAGGGTTTAAATATGCAATTAAAAGGATTTAATTTGAAAACAGCAACGTGAAAAACGTTTGTTACTGCGCTGCTGTCTACCCCTAGCCACTGCCCGTGGGCCAGGGGCCAGCGTGGCGCGCGCGCGCGTGCGTGGCAGCCACAGTGGCTGACGGGTGGGCCTCTGCGCGGGGAAGGAAAATGCCCAAAAAGGTTTGGCGCTGCGGGGATTCGAACCCACGACCAGCCGCGAGATTCAGACGTGCTGTTACCAGTGCGGTAATTCTTCAGTTTTGACAGAGAGGGGAACGCGGACAGGTTTAGGTGTCAATCTGCTATCTGAATCTCTCAAGCGCGCGCTGACTAACTGAACTAACTGACAGAGACTCGATCGTTGCTCGCCGGCGGGGAGATATGCGGCCGTGCTCGATCTGCTGGGGTGCAGTGGGGTGGTGGACGCGCACGGTACCGTGGTGGCGCAACAGAGGGAGAGATGGGAGAGAGGTAGCACGGTGGCTCACCGGGAGGTGTCGAGGTTGCAGAGAACGCGACGAGCTCGACGGCGACACGGCTGTGGACGGCGGCGAGGGCACCGTGCGTCTCCGGGCGCGCTCCGGTGTCCAAGTTGTAGAGGAAGAAGCAGGCTTTCGTTTCCCGTGAACAGCTAGGAAGGAGACGAACGAGGAGCGGGGGTGGCCATCGGGGTTCAGAGGGGTGGACGCCGGAGGGAGCTTCAGAGAGGGGAGAACGGTGGCAGAGGGTGGAAAATGGCGGCAGAGGCGAGGAACAGGGACCTAGGGGGCTAGGGTTTGGCGGCGCTGCCCTAGGGCTGATTTTATAGGGGCGCACGGGCGTCGATGGCCGTCCACGGTGCTCTGCCGCCGACGTGGATGCACGGATATGCTGCCGTACTGGAAGACGAAGGCAGAAGGGAAAAAATTAGATCGAAGCGGTACGCTCGTTGAGAGATTGGGCTGGGCTGCGCTGAGCGGGAGATAAGAGAGGAAACGGGCTGGGCGCAGCCCACTTCTCCTTGGCGCCAACGTTTGAATTTTTAATTTTTCTTTCTCCTTTTTTTTGCTGAAAAGTAATTGGAAGCAAATGATGGGTTTTAGGTTAGAGAAAAATTTGGAAAAATTAGAGGAAGTTCCTTAGGCCAATTGCAAACAGTTGTTAACTTTTATTTTCAAAAGTTTGAATATTTGCTTGCTGTTTGAATTTAAACCAAATTTGGGGAATTTTGAATATTACATGATCATTAATAAAAACCAACTTTTAAATAGGGTAACCCCTATGTTAAATTATAAACCATTGATCAAAATTGTGTTATAATTTTCATGGATTCAATTGGTTGCTGTTTGATGCTTGAATTTGGAATTTTAAATGTGTTTGGAAATTAAATGATTGGTTTAAAACCATCATTTTCACAAGTGATCACTATGGGAAAACATGAAACCAATTGGTTGTTATTATTTGTGATTTTTATTTAAAATGTTGTAACAGAGCAAGTATGAAACCAATGTTTGAATAAGGTTTGAATTTGAGTTGTGAAAACAGTGGAAAACAATTGCAACAATTAAGAAACAAATGCAAACAACATGGAAACAATATGATGACATGATGCAATACTTTAATAAACATGCAACAAACATTCTAAGGGGATGGTTTTCATACTTGGGATGTTACAACGGTTGAAGCAATATCAATAGAGGAAGATAGAGTGTCATGCCTCCACCTATTCGGTGTAGCTATGCGCCATGATTCCAGTTCGGCCAAAGGTCCTCGTCGTGGGAGAGTATGCAGCAGGTTGAGCTTAAGGAGAAGAGTTTTATGGCAACTGGTCAACACCGTAATACGAGCGTGTATGTCTTATATTTATAGTGGTACACAACATGTACAGTAGAAGTTACACTGACATGTACAGATGTTATTTATTACACCGTCTGTATCCTCGCCGAGACACGCCTAGGTGAGCTTTCTTTCTTGCAACCTCTAACCATCTTTTCTTTATTAATCTGATTTAATCCCAAAAATCCTTGTTTCTGTTAGTTCATATGCTACTCTATATTTTTCCTATAAGGTGTTTTACAACACTCCAACGGGAGTGAGGATGACATTAATCAATGTAATATTGTGCCATGTGATTCCATTGTTTTTCTACCTTTATAAACTGATCAGCGATATAGTTTATACCGAGATTAATACAGTGTTCATATATATGTTCCATATGGGATGCCATTGTTTTTCAGTTAGCTATTACCTTATCATGTTCATGTCCAAAATAGAAGCTTTTCTTTTCTTTGTAGTGGACCATATCACCCACACACCTTTGTGAGATAATTTCACACTAAAGTAGGTAAAAAGTAACCAGTCCTTAGGTAGGGATTTTGTAGACACGATACTAATATGTACAGAAGCATGTGACACATTATTATCGCAGAAACAAGGTAGTGATATGCCAAAATATCGGTAGAACCATACTTATATCAATATCCCTGAAAGATATCATTCAGAGATATCCATTGCAAACATTAACATACAACAATAGTTTTATTGTTGCTTGTTAGTTACTTAAGGATATAAATATATTTGTTGGGGTCTCTGTTGGTTAGCTAGAATTGGCTGAAGGTACTTAATATGTACAGAAAATATACAAAATGTTACAGTCGTTACTTTAGGATATAAATATAGAGCGTATGTCCAGACGCAGGCAGTAACTTATATGACATATATACATATCCTTCCTATATCTTGAAGAGCGTGTACTACGTACGGAAGTCGTTTATCGTCTTCCTGTAACACGCGTGGCTAAACTTAGATACCACATGGCGGTGTCTACATATATACATAGCATTAGCCTATATCTTTAATAGCAGGTACTAATTAGGGAAGCCGTTTATCGTATCCCTGTACCAACTGATCTGACTTGCTTCCTTAAATCAAAATACATCGACCCCTGTTCGATATATGCTTATAAAATTGAACCGAAGAGTTCTGTTTGAGGCCCCTGTTAAAAAGGAAGTAGCATATTGGCTGTATCAGAATGCAGGGTGAAATTTGTTACGATACGACTGGTGAGGTATATATGATTGCGAATGCTTACATCTGAGTTCTCACATAGTCAGCAGCTCGTCGACCGAAGTCGCAATCCGCTGGATCTCGATGGATATGTTAGCGGTTCTCAGAGTGGTGTCTTCCTGCTGGTCTGGCAGTGGCGGTGTATTGATTCCCAGGTCTACCACCTTTGCGAGAAGGCTGTGCGGTATATATGCGCTGTTGTGGCACCAAGCAATGCATCGATATGTTTCGCTGGTCAGTAGCTTCTCTGCATTTGTGTCTGGGACTTCCATGTAGGCGCAACCTCCAAGGAACAGATGCATAAGCTTCTCTGTGCACAGGTGTGCTGGAACTCTGTGAAACGAAAGACGAACACAAACATCGAGTGTATCCTCGATTTATCCAGTGGTAGGTTGCCATGGCTCGAGTTTGGTGCCATTGGATAGCTCTCCCGAAAGAATTGCTTCCTGCATGGACATTCCGAGCTTTCCTCCTGGAATAGAAATGAGATCTTCAGTTGGGCTAATTGGTTGCATTTGGATGGCGGCACTATTCAGGCCAGGGTGTAGCTTAGCCATGTCTGTGTGCGTAAGGCGTGGCTGTGTGGTGGAGTAGGTAGCTACTATGGAGGTTGATAGCTGCCGTGTCAGTTCGTTGTCAAGTAAGGCTGGAGGCACGAAGCAAACAACGCTATCTGTAGTGTATCCCCGCTTGTAACGCCGAACTTCTGTTCCTGGTACATAGTGTGACCCTAGCATACCTCCATGAATAGAATGATGTATCTCCAGGCTGATCCGATAAGTGAGCATTCTCCTGTAAGGTTGCGCTTCAATGAGTCCATTGCTATCAGGCTTGTCGATTGGTATGCATATCAGTATAGATAGCAGGACCGGTATTCTTTGATGTGACCAGGCAAGACATCTGTAGGTCATGAGATCTGTGCGAGATGCAGTGCTCTGTGTGACATAGGTAAGGGCACAGTACTGACTAAGGATGTGATCGACGATTGTTGATTTCCAACAGTGGAGTGGTAGACCCTTGATGGAAATACTGATGCTCTGATCAGCAACATCGAACCCTAGCTCATCTATTGGCGTCCATTGCTTGAATGTGATAGAAGTTCCGTCAACGACGGCCTCTTCACATGTTGTCAGCAGAGCATGAGCAAACTTTGCCTCGTGGTCATCTGTGATAGAAAATATAACCTCCTGATCTGAAGCTGCATGAATGTTGAAGTTCCCAGTTTCACATATCAATGGCTGCATTCTTTTTAGAAGGTCCTCAAGTGTGTGCCCAGAAATGACCGCGGAGGTTTTTGCGACCAGTGGGAAACGGATAGAGGTGATTGTGCGAGCTTCCTTCTGCGCAAGTGAGACATAGCACTCTCTGTACCTGATCCGCTGTTTATCCCGCCTGCACCTGCCATTTGTAAATAGTTATAAGAGGTTAGGTCACTTATTTGAGGTGTGAAACGCTCTGAGTTTCTTAGCTAACCGTGCGACGTGAAATATAAATTTTTGAACACATATTTATGCTTGGCGCCGGGTACGTATGTTTAATAATTGGATATAGAAAATATGAAATATAAATTTCTCTTATAATTGCTCGCCTTTGCATGAGAATCCTATAATGACATGAATATGTATGTTAGCCCAGCATTACAGTAGGTGAAGTAATGTAAAGGTTAACTGCTCATTTTGTAAATACCAAACAATGTCTGGATGCTATGGTAGATATGAACGACATCTTGAACTAACATTTTTTTATATATCAAATTGTCTAGTTCAAATTATGGAAAGGTTTCAGTTGTCTGAAAATATGCAATGTAAGTTTAACTATTCTGATGAATTTCTCACACCATGTTGCAGGGCTATTAAACTGGCTTTCAGTGGTTATGTGCAGAGTCAATATGGCTAAGATATATACATTACACATATATACAGCTAGTTCTTCTGTTCGAAGGAGGTAATATTGTAATAGTGTCAGTACCCTCATTATATCTACTTGCACCTACAGTTCTTATTTTTTTAGAGCAGATGAGTTTGTTGGCAGTAAAGCAGCGATAGCTATGTGGCCGTGTTTGCTGTACTTAACTATCCGTAGGGATTTGTATGTGCCGTGATAGTTTGACCGTGCTTGTTTAGGTGACCTGACCGAAGCATCTACAATCGACAGTATTATTTGAGTAGATGACTTGTAAATGAGAGGCGCAAAGAAAGTAAGCAGCCGGGGAAATCATATCCGTCCAACGGCTAGCAAAGCAGAGTAGAAGGTTGGCACAAAACCCCTGCTGATGTTTTCTGAATTTCTTGTTTACTGGAGCAGATGCTTCTTTGTGAATAGAGATTCTCTGAACTGAGTTGATACATTTAGCAGTGCAGGCTAGTATCGAGGAGGAACAGGACCGAGGGAAGAAACAAGCATTTATGGTGTGCTGCCATGAAATCGAAGGTGCTGTCTCTAGGAAACGAAATGGGATTTCAGGTAGACTTGATTACCGTAGGACTGGAGCATTCATGTCGATAGCAGAACGTGGAGGTGATGAGGATGCTGATCTCTTCATATCTTGGATGCAGCTAGCTGGTGGCTCTGCGTTAGCTGTCCTTGATCTGCCGATATGGGATGGAGAGATGAAGAAGACGGTCGTTTCTTCATAAACCGAATGCAAGTATCTGCTTTTTCTTGCTGGTTCGTTTATGCAGTTGGATGGTTTGTACGTGGAGCATTTTCATAGGGCTTTGATAAGCTCTTGGACTGATGTAGTTAGCTGTTGTGGTGCGGTTCCCTAGTAGCCTATTGTCCAGCCGTGCCAGGCTCTACGGTAAACCGTGGTATCAAGCATAAATAGGTACTCTATGTGTAGTGTCTGGTTGTGATAAATGCTGGTGACATCGAGTGGTAAGAGAAAGAGGTGACAGGTTGGCATTTTTTTTTATCTAGCATCGTCTGATTGTATCCAGAGGATCGGATCGTGTCTTGATCCTTCTCCTTGGTTCGAAAACAAGCTTTATGAATTGTACCCCACAAATAGAAGGACGCGGCGTCATTACAGATGCAACCATAGGATCTTGTCATGGTCCTTTTCCTTGGTTGGAAAACAAGCAATATGAATTGTACCCCAGAAAAAGAAGGCCGCGGCGTCATTATATATCATTTTCATCTCTCGTAGAAAAGCCAATCAATACGCAGTTGTCGTATATAAAGCAATAACATTCCTTTCAAGCTTATTAGACGTGTCCGTCTGGCTGTCGTTCAGGAGGGCTTGCCGCAAAACGACAATTCGCCATGGAGAGAAGGAGAAACGTCCCGGCATCATCGCCGGTCTATTCGCTTGTCGTCGCTGGCCGCGTCGCCGCGGTACCGTCATCTAAGCACCTCCTTCACCTGCTTGTCGTCGCCGCGGTATCCATGACCACCTGGGGCGTTAGTGGTCGTGAAGGCAGCATTGGTTCGTCGATAGGGCCGGAATCACCGCAATGCACCGTGGCCTTGCCGGAATTCGTATCTGCGTTGCGGAAGGGATAGTTTATCGAGGTGTAATCCAGACCCTCCTCAATGTATGGTTTCCATGTTATGTTTTTTGACACCAATTGGAGATATCGGGTTTCGATAGTGGTTTGCATGGTTAATCCTTGATGCGATGTCGTGAAGAGAGATATTATTTCATCATATCTTATCGACGCCACCGTGTGAAAGAATAACCGACTGCGGAAACTATTATTTGTAGGAAAACGGAAAAGAGATATAAGATGAGAGGATGTAGGAGATCAGAAGGTAAGATCCTTATACACGTTAAAGTAAAGTACATAGCTGCAAGCAGCGCTTCCATTCGCGATTGTTAACACACCGGATGTCCAGAAACGGCACTAAATTACATATAGGGGTCTAATTACTAATTAGACATGATAAGCCCGTGTACAAAAGGTTGGACGTGATTACGATTGACTACTGGATCAAATCGAAGCTACTCACTAATTTCGTCCGTGCGTACTCAAAAGAAACGACACACATAGCGATAGAGCGCCGTCGTACTGAATCATCTGTTCCTGGATGACTAAGCGGTCGCGTTCAGGTCGGCGATGATGGCGACGATGGAGGCGGATAGCCTCTGTAGGTCGGTGGTCGGCACCGGTGGTCCTGTGTAGTCGACGGAGGCTTGAAGGCGCGGCACGGCTTCCTGCTGAATAGAGTCACCATCGCTAGTCACCTTGACCGATAGGATGCTCTCGTGCCTTTCGTAGAGAGTGACCAGGTGCTCTCTGAGACGCGCCTGCGTCGCGGCGGCTTCCTGCGCGACGGCCTGGTGGTCACGACACTTCTGATCCAGGAAGAACGCCCAGGTACGAGTGCTGTCGAGGTCGGCGCGGGTGCTCAGCAGATCAGCATAGTTGTCGTCGTCGAACATGAGGTGTGCGCCGGTCTTCATTTCTTCGATTCCTCTAGCGTATGCCGCTTCGAGCGCTTCGTGGCTTGTAGGCATGCACCGGCCGTGAAACACCAGGCTTCGCGGAGCTGCCATGATCTCGCCTGGGCACCTGACGACCTTCACCTCCGCGGAAAACAGCCCGGCGTGTCCTTCACGCAGACGCGCCCACTCGGGGACGAGCCCTAGGTGCGCCGCGATTGCTTCAAACAGTACCTTCTTCGGAACGGGCACCGGCGGCATGTCCTGACAACGTAGCACGGTGCATCAGCGTTGTCCTGGTGAGGCGCTCTATAAGCAGAACAGGCGAGAAGGAGGGGCGTTACCGGGAGCACGGGAATGCCGGCGAGTGGAGTGAGCGGCTGCGCAGGATCTGCGAAGGGGGCATGGAGATCGCCCGAGAGAGACATCGTGGCGCCTGCGCTTCTTCTTCTCGCTTATTCGTAGTAGGCAAGGAGAGTGAGCTGGGTGAAGAAAATGGACTGGTAGAAAGACAGAGCGAGAGATAAATGGTGGACGCGGCTATGCAGTTGGATTTAAGGGCAGTTGTAGTGAACGGAACGACGGGTTAGAGCAAGTTCAATAGTATAGCCAACAGTTGGCTATAAGAACTTGCCACGTCATCTATAGCCAACCATAGAGCCAACATGTACAATAGTTAGATAAAAAGGTATGTTGCTTTATTAAGACATGGCCCACATTTCACTCTCACAAGGTGCCTAGGAGCACGTGCTGCAGCTGGCTCTTGCATGAGAGCCCACCCACCTTCTCTCTCCTCTTCTCTCCCCTCCATGTCATCACAAAAATATTATTTTAAGCCTTATAGCCCGCTTACGTCACCTTATTGTACTTGCTCTTAGCGTTTAGTATTCGCGTAGCAGCTAGTATCCTATTCTACTGGCATTATAGAGTCTAGAGGCGAGCTGCCGTCTCGTATTCTGGCCGGTGGCACTGGATGCTGAGTGCGGCTGTGTCAGCATTTAACTTGTAGGCAGGCATATCTGCAGCGATCACCGGTAAGAGCAAGTTCAATAGTAGAGCTAGCAGCTGGCTATAAGAAATTGCCACGTCACCTATAGCCAACTATATAGCCAACATGTACAATAGTGAGCTATAAACATGGGTTACTTTATTGATACATGGTCCACCTCTCACTCTCACAAGGTGCCTAAGAGCACGTGCTACAGCTAGCTCTTGCATGAGAGCCCACTCCACTTCTCTCTCCTTTTCTCTCTCTTTCATGTCATCACAAAAATATTATTCTAATCCTTATAGCCCGCTTACATAAGCTTATTGTACTTGCTCTAAGAGCATGGCTAATAATATAGCCGGCTGTTGGCTATATGACATTGCCATGTCACATATAGATAGCTTGTAGTCAACTTGTACAATAGTTGGCTATATGTATGTACTACTTTATCAACATATGGCCCACTTTACAATCTCACATAGTGCCTAGAAGCACGTGTTGCAGCTGGCTACTAACTAGTAGCCCGCTTTGCTTCTCTCTCCTCATCTCTCTCCTCCACATAAGCAAAGATATAATACTTAAATCCTTATAGCCTGCTTATGTCACCTTATTGTACTTGCTCTAATGTCACTTAGCACTGTTGCTAGATCCTGTTAGTAATCCCTTGCACGCTTATTTATATTCCTTTTTTTTGTGGCGTCAGAACATGTGAGGAGCAGCTATAAATATATTTGTCCCCGATCTACCAAATGGAGAAATGAAAAGGCGACTCTAAGGTGTCGAACACCGTAGCGGTGTGGGACCCGGCGAGCTGTAAGATGAGGGTGCGATATATCAACGGCGACGGTAACCGCCGAAACCGGAGGACGTTCTCCGTGTCATTGTGGTGCCTCGATGATTCAATCTCGTCGATCACACTGTGGTCATCAAAACATCGGTCGTGTCGTATGGCGTTTCAGCACGATAGGCTAGAGTGTCGAGGAGCCCATTTCGTTCGAACCTCGAACATGCTCTTTGTGTTGATGGTGCGGTCGTCTGTTAGATCGGTGCCGGAGGTCTCCTAACCGTCCTTATGCTGCATCGGCGTAGTTAAGGGGAACCCTAGATTAAAACGACGATCTTTCCTGTCTCCCTGGCCACCTGGCGCGATAGCCAGCGGAATGAAAACATAACGACGGGAGATCACGGCCCGCATCGGTTAGTGCTCCGTCACAACCTCACGGCAGCGTCTCCCCTCGGTTCCCACCACCCGCCGCACCACGAGGCCGCCCTGAGCCCTCGTGGCGGACTTGTCTGTCGTACCCTGATTTCTAGGGGATACTCATCGGGCCGAACTGGATAGCAGGTGCTTGGATTATGGGGCATAACTGCTCCCACGTCCCAGCTTCCTGGTAGGCCTGCGCTTATGCGCGACAACACAAGCCCTGCTATTCCATCGTCGATGTAAACTATCCACTAGAGATCAAAGGCACTTCCGTCGACGTACTTCAAACCATACACACATGGTACGTCAACGGCGTTGAACAACTGATATCACAACAGATCTCTACGACACAAAAGATTGAAATAAGTTGCAAATAGCTCTCATTAGAGCAGAGGTAGCAAATATAATCATTCAGAGGACACATGTCCCAACAATTCATCATTACATCACAGCAGAAGCATTCAACATGTCTGAGTACAGACAAGAACCAAATAGGCCTAAGAGGCCGGAAACGAACAAACGGAGCCCATCCACGAAGTCTCGGATCCTGCCCGGGTCCGCTATCTACTCGTCAGCAGTCTCGTCATACACCACGTAGTTGCCACCAGGTAGATCCTCGGAAACGTAGGTCTGCGGAAACCACAGCCCCAAAGGGGTCAGTACATAAACGTACTGGCAAGCAAGACTCACAGTTCACCAAAATGTAACCCGTCAACACCAAGCACAGATGCTTTGGGTTCAACGGAAGGAAAATGGATATAAAAGATGCTGCCACTGGCTGCGCTAACCAACTACAGAGATTCTACCACTTCCGGCTAACAGAAAGGAGATAAGATCGAGGATTGTAACCAACTGAAAAGATAACTTCAAGCAAACCCATCCTGGATCTCGCCCCTTATCCAAAGAAGCAATCCGAGGATAACTCACACATTTGTATTAAAGGTGAATCAAGTTATTGTGTCATCAACCTATTACTAGTCAAGTTATTAATCATTGGGTGTAACATGTTGGATCATTATGTTTAAGTTGTCCTGAGTACTTGTTAGCCAGTACTTTCACAAAGTAATCCATAACCGCGGAAAACACGACTTCTCGAGAAGATTATCCCTGCAGGGTTGCACCAATTTGGCCGTACACGCAAGAATATCCCGCCAGATGGAAATGCACTTCCACCAAGCGGGGCACTCTACACAACCAACCATTCTTCGCATCAAGCCCAAAGCACCTTGGGCGCACGGCTAATCGAGCCCAGAAGAAAATGGACCCTCATAGCACTCTAAGAACGTGTCCCCCTATATGCCGACTACGAAAGTTCCACCCTGGCCTGGGCTCGCAAAAACATGCATGCGGCAAATGGAAAACACGAACTAAATGAGGCGATTTGGACGAGATGCGAATCAGGTCAAGTTGAGGGGGGCGCCCATACTCGCTTCCCACATGCGGGTAGTGCGCTCATCATGGATCAGTAGACAAGACCCTTTTCCTATTAGGGTCGACACTAGCAGGCTTCAAAACCTCTCATGGGCCTCCTGCCGGTGCCTTATCATCAAATTATTATTATTACCATTAGCATTAACAGGATTGATTGATTAACATCCGAGCCCCCGGTACAAATAATAGTAAAAGAAGTAACCGACAACAGACTCGAGCAAAAGCAACCCTAAGCATGCTAGGTAAGACTAAGGCAACAAGCAAGGGGTTTTTAGGTATGGAGGTGAGGCAATAACAGGGTTAAAAGGATTCATGTGATAGGTTCGTAACAGAAACAACTACTACTAAGGCTAGCAGAAAAGAACAACGGAAAGTATCGGTAACCAATGTTGAAAGGAACACAGTGGTTCATGTGAGTGATAACTTGCCTGCAAACCCAGTAGCCTGGTACTGAGCTAAATCCTTAGAGGGGTGTCGTAAGTATCGTCGGTCTCAACGTCGTCGTATATCCGGGAAGAAGCAAACAAACATTGCAGAAAGATAAACAATCAATATAATGGCATAGGTGCACAAACATGGGATGATGCATATCATGTTAATAGATGCATCAGAATAAACTACTTGACAAGATAACACAATTTAATTGGACCCATATGCAATTGGATTGCATATGGAAAAGATCCATTGAAATAAGTGGAAACAAATGATTTACAATTAATTATTATGTGAGAGTTGTTAGCATGATGCATGCATGATGATAACAACAAAATAACAACAATTAACAATGATAGATGCAAGTGAAAAAGGATTGGAACAAGTTTTGGAAATCATTGATTAAGTTTGGAAAATTTGGTTACTTAAAACATGTCACACAAGTAATTGTTGTTTTCAACAAGTTAAAGTGTTCAAAACAAATAACAAAGTTTATATTTGAAAAGAACATCAAATTTTAGTTGGATTACATGTTTCAAATATGGAAATTTGAATTAGGATGAATTTATTATGAATTAAACAATATTAAACAAGTTTTAATTGAATTTAAAACAAGTTTGAATTTTATTTGAATTTTATTTTTTCAAATCATAAATTCAAATTCACATTTGAAAAGTTCACACTTTGATGGTTTGAAAACACATTTTGCATGTCCAAAAATATATTATTTTAAGCAAGTTATGATTTTAGCAATTTTAATTGGATTAAACAAGTATTAAATTATTTAGGCAATTTTAATTATTCAAAACAGGAAACAAAAATTATATTTGAATAGGACATTCAAAATGGTATGAAAAACATATTTTATTTGCATTAGTTGGATAAGGGATGAATTAGTTATTGAATTTAGAAATTTGCATTTGAATTATTCAAAATTGAATTTTAAATGCATTTGGAAAATTCAAAACAGTGCACAAATGGAATAATTGGATAGACAATAAAATTTGGAGCAATAAACATATACAACTTTCACTTATTGGAATTATAGATTAAAAGTTATTGATTTTTAAAGTTAGTGTGTTATTCTGCCATTTTAAAGAAAATAGAAAACAAAACAGAAATGGTTTAATTCTTTTGTTACCGCCACGGGGTCTAACCCCAGCCACTGCCCCGTGGGACCGTGGCCTACGTGGACCATGCAGCTGCACGCGTGGCCACCAGAGGGGCTTACAGGTGGGCCTTGGTGCGGGGAAAAATCCCCAAAAGAAACTGGCGCAGCGGGGGCTCGAACCCCCGACCTGGCCCTGTGCGCGCTGTGCCTGAACCACTATGGTGTGCTCGCTCATTTGACAGTAACAAGGGCGAGTGCAAGGTAATCTTCAGAGTTGGGATTTAACTGAACTAACTGAAGACCAAAAGCTTCCACGGCTTGACAGAGCACGACGCCGGCGGGGAGAGGACCGTGGACGTGCTCGCTGCGATTGGTTGTGTGCGTGTGCAGAAACGTGCTCGGATGCCACAGAGAGGAGAGGAGGAGGGGAACACGGACGCTCACCGGCGGATGTCGTCGATGCCGAGGCATGACGTGGACGTGGTCGACGCCGGCGGTAGCAGCGACGATGGCGGCGAGCATCCAGGCCACCTTGAACTCCTGGAAGGTGTTCATCAGCTCGAGGTAGGCACGGCGGCTTCGTTCCCGCAGTTAGCGACGCAGAAGGTGCACGGGAACGGCGGATAGTTGTCGAGGTTCAGAGATACGCAACGAGCTCGACGGCGACGGTGTCCTGGACGGCGGCGGCGATTGCGGGCGTCTCCGTGATCCCTTCGGTGTCCAAACGGTAGCGGGGAAGAGGAGGGTTCGATTTCGTAGGCTAGACGAGGGGGTGGTGTTGTGAGGAGACGGTGCTCGTCGAAGTTCAGAGGGGCGCGCCGGTGAGGGGTAGCGGTGAGGTTCAGAGGCTAGCTTCGCCGGGAGAGAGAGAGAAACAGCGGCGACGCGAGGGGGAAGTAGTAGCCTAGGGTTAGGGCAGGCTAGGGAGGGCCCTAGGGCTACTTGTAGGGGGCTAGGGGTGGCGGATCACCGTCGACATGCCACTGTGCTGCCGTGGTGTGCGTGAGATGCTTGCCGTACAGGAACAAGACGACGATGCGATCTCCTCGAACCGGTAAGTGGGGAAAAAGGGGCTGGGCCGCGCGCGCGTTAGAGGCTAGGTGGGCTGGGCTGGGATTAGATAGGTTAGCTGCTGCGCGCTTCCTTTTATTTATTTCTGTTTCTTCTGTTTTTTTTTTGTAGAAATAGGTTTTGGAAGAAAAACATGAAATTTAGGTTAGTAAAAATTCCAGGAAAAATTAGGTTAGTTATTTAGGTTAAAAGAAAACAATTTCCAAGATTTGTTTTCTAAAGTTTTGAAAAATAAACTGCTGTTTGGAAAATAAACCAAATTTGAGTGTTTTTGAGTATTAAAAGGATTATTAAAACCCGCACTTTAAAAAAGGTGACCCAACATGATTTAATTTGATTAAAAATAGTTGAGTGGCTTGTTCATGTTTATAAATTCAAAAATGGTTCTGTTTGAAACACATTTGGTTTGAATTTGAGCAATTTAGAAATTAATAGATTAATATTGAAAACAAGGATTTTAATAGGGGAACCCTATTGATTAAAGTGATTAAATTAGTTGATTGGTTTGTTAAAGTTTATAAGTTCAAAAGTGTTCTGTTTGATGCATTTGATTTGAAATTGAAGGTGATTTAATTAATTGATTGAATTAATTGTTTGATTAAACCCAACAAATTAAGGAGTGATCAACATGAAATAAAAAGAAAACAATTTGGTTGTTTTTATTTGTGGTTTTTATTTCAAAGGTTGTAACAGAACAAGTATGAAAACAAAGCAGTTGAAATTGTTTGATTTTCCTTATGAAAACAAAGAATAACAGATGCAAAACAAAAGAAACAAATGCAACAATATGATGACATGATGCAATACTTTAATAAACAAGAAATCAAACATTCTAATTGGTAGGTTTTCATACTTGGGCTGTTACAAAACGCCCCCCCTTGAAGAAATCGCGCCCCGAGATTCCTACTGAGAAAAGAAAAGGTCCGGAAACTTCTTGGGAAGATCCTCTTGAGCTGTGACACGTGAAACACATCGTGCACATTGGATAGACGTCAGGGAATTAGCAAACCACCAGAATATTTTCAAGTAAAGGGAGTGGTTTTGTATTGAGGGTGTATAGCTGGATAAAACTTGATTCATTTGGAGAATAGATTATCTGGCTAGAATGGTGGAACAGAGTTATTGACATCAATGCAACACCAAGAATAATCATCAATGTCAGAATCATCAACATGAGAGTAACGAGGAATATGTGGCCTCCCATTTAGAATTTGATTTCTATGACTGAACTTGGAAGTCAACATTTGAGATCCCGAAGAGTGAACGGTGATTTGATTGCTTAGTGGAACCAGAAATAGGTTGTATGTTGTGGAAAAGATCTTTGACACAAAAGGATGTGATTCTCCGGTATGAAACAACACTTTAGCTGGAATAGAGTTTAGCAGATGAACGAGGAAACTTTTGATTAGACGCCGGTAGAAGAATTGAAGTGGAAACAACAACAAGATTTCAACGGACGAAAGGTTCTTTAAAAGAACAGGATGACGAAGCAACACCGGGGAAAACGAGAACAAAACTCCTGGGGTACTACGGAGAACCCAAAACACGTGAAATCCTAACTTGAAAGTTTAGATGAGAAGAGAGAAAACAACGTTGCACTTCCTTACCAGAAAAGGGTGGGTGGGTGGGGAAAGAAGAAAAATGGCAGAATTCCTACTCTCACGTTTCATTTTTCCTATATAGCTACAAAATAGTTTCTAGACTCAACTGCGACCAGTAAAAAGGGATCCTACAGGCAGACAGGCTCTGATACCATTTGTCGTACCCTGATTTCTAGGGGATACTCATCGGGCCGAACTGGATAGCAGGTGCTTGGATTATGGGGCATAACTGCTCCCACGTCCCAGCTTCCTGGTAGGCCTGCGCTTATGCGCGACAACACAAGCCCTGCTATTCCATCGTCGATGTAAACTATCCACTAGAGATCAAAGGCACTTCCGTCGACGTACTTCAAACCATACACACATGGTACGTCAACGGCGTTGAACAACTGATATCACAACAGATCTCTACGACACAAAATATTGAAATAAGTTGCAAATAGCTCTCATTAGAGCAGAGGTAGCAAATACAATCATTCAGAGGACACATGTCCCAACAATTCATCATTACATCACAGCGGAAGCATTCAACATGTCTGAGTACAGACAAGAACCAAATAGGCCTAAGAGGCCGGAAACGAACAGACGGAGCCCATCCACGAAGTCTCGGATCCTGCCCGGGTCCGCTATCTACTCGTCAGCAGTCTCGTCATACACCACGTAGTTGCCACCAGGTAGATCCTCGGAAACGTAGGTCTGCGGAAACCACAGCCCCAAAGGGGTTAGTACATAAACGTACTGGCAAGCAAGACTCACAGTTCACCAAAATGTAACCCGTCAACACCAAGCACAGATGCTTTGGGTTCAACGGAAGGAAAATGGATATAAAAGATGCTTCCACTGGCTGCGCTAACCAACTATAGAGATTCTACCACTTCCGGCTAACAGAAAGGAGATAAGATCGAGGATTGTAACCAACTGAAAAGATAACTTCAAGCAAACCCATCCTGGATCTCGCCCCTTATCCAAAGAAGCAATCCGAGGATAACTCACACAGTTGTATTAAAGGTGAATCAAGTTATTGTGTCATCAACCTATTACTAGTCAAGTTATTAATCATTGGGTGTAACATGTTGGATCATTATGTTTAAGTTGTCCTGAGTACTTGTTAGCCAGTACTTTCACCAAGTAATCCATAACCGCGGAAAACACGGCTTCTCGAGAAGATTATCCCTGCAGGGTTGCACCAATTTGGCCGTACACGCAAGAATATCCCGCCAGATGGAAATGCACTTCCACCAAGCGGGGCACTCTACACAACCAACCATTCTTCGCATCAAGCCCAAAGCACCTTGGGCGCACGGCTAATCGAGCCCAGAAGAAAATGGACCCTCATAGCACTCTAAGAACGTGTCCCCCTATATGCCGACTACGAAAGTTCCACCCTGGCCTGGGCTCGCAAAAACATGCATGCGGCAAATGGAAAACACGAACTAAATGAGGCGATTTGGACGAGATGCGAATCAGGTCAAGTTGAGGGGGGCGCCCATACTCGCTTCCCACATGCGGGTAGTGCGCTCATCATGGATCAGTAGACAAGACCCTTTTCCTATTAGGGTCGACACTAGCAGGCTTCAAAACCTCTCATGGGCCTCCTGCCGGTGCCTTATCATCAAATTATTATTATTACCATTAGCATTAACAGGATTGATTGATTAACATCCGAGCCCCCGGTACAAATAATAGTAAAAGAAGTAACCGACAACAGACTCGAGCAAAAGCAACCCTAAGCATGCTAGGTAAGACTAAGGCAACAAGCAAGGGGTTTTTAGGTATGGAGGTGAGGCAATAACAGGGTTAAAAGGATTCATGTGATAGGTTCGTAACAGAAACAACTACTACTAAGGCTAGCAGAAAAGAACAACGGAAAGTATCGGTAACCAATGTTGAAAGGAACACAGTGGTTCATGTGAGTGATAACTTGCCTGCAAACCCAGTAGCCTGGTACTGAGCTAAATCCTTAGAAGGGGTGTCGTAAGTATCGTCGGTCTCAACGTCGTCGTATATCCGGGAAGAAGCAAACAAACATTGCAGAAAGATAAACAATCAATATAATGGCATAGGTGCACAAACATGGGATGATGCATATCATGTTAATAGATGCATCAGAATAAACTACTTGACAAGATAACACAATTTAATTGGACCCATATGCAATTGGATTGCATATGGAAAAGATCCATTGAAATAAGTGGAAACAAATGATTTACAATTAATTATTATGTGAGAGTTGTTAGCATGATGCATGCATGATGATAACAACAAAATAACAACAATTAACAATGATAGATGCAAGTGAAAAAGGATTGGAACAAGTTTTGGAAATCATTGATTAAGTTTGGAAAATTTGGTTACTTAAAACATGTCACACAAGTAATTGTTGTTTTCAACAAGTTAAAGTGTTCAAAACAAATAACAAAGTTTATATTTGAAAAGAACATCAAATTTTAGTTGGATTACATGTTTCAAATATGGAAATTTGAATTAGGATGAATTTATTATGAATTAAACAATATTAAACAAGTTTTAATTGAATTTAAAACAAGTTTGAATATTATTTGAATTTTATTTGTTCAAATCATAAATTCAAATTCACATTTGAAAAGTTCACACTTTGATGGTTTGAAAACACATTTTGCATGTCCAAAAATATATTATTTTAAGCAAGTTATGATTTTAGCAATTTTAATTGGATTAAACAAGTATTAAATTATTTAGGCAATTTTAATTATTCAAAACAGGAAACAAAAATTATATTTGAATAGGACATTCAAAATGGTATGAAAAACATATTTTATTTGCATTAGTTGGATAAGGGATGAATTAGTTATTGAATTTAGAAATTTGCATTTGAATTATTCAAAATTGAATTTTAAATGCATTTGGAAAATTCAAAACAGTGCACAAATGGAGTAATTGGATAGACAATAAAATTTGGAGCAATAAACATATACAACTTTCACTTATTGGAATTATAGATTAAAAGTTATTGATTTTTAAAGTTAGTGTGTTATTCTGCCATTTTAAAGAAAATAGAAAACAAAACAGAAATGGTTTAATTCTTTTGTTACCGCCACGGGGTCTAACCCCAGCCACTGCCCCGTGGGACCGTGGCCTACGTGGACCATATAGCTGCACGCGTGGCCACCAGAGGGGCTTACAGGTGGGCCTTGGTGCGGGGAAAAATCCCCAAAAGAAACTGGCGCAGCGGGGGCTCGAACCCCCGACCTGGCCCTGTGCGCGCTGTGCCTGAACCACTACGGTGTGCTCGCTCATTTGACAGTAACAAGGGCGAGTGCAAGGTAATCTTCAGAGTTGGGATTTAACTGAACTAACTGAAGACCAAAAGCTTCCACGGCTTGACAGAGCACGACGCCGGCGGGGAGAGGACCGTGGACGTGCTCGCTGCGATTGGTTGTGTGCGTGTGCAGAAACGTGCTCGGATGCCACAGAGAGGAGAGGAGGAGGGGAACACGGACGCTCACCGGCGGATGTCGTCGATGCCGAGGCGCGACGTGGACGTGGTCGACGCCGGCGGCAGCAGCGACGATGGCGGCGAGCATCCAGGCCACCTTGAACTCCTGGAAGGTGTTCATCAGCTCGAGGTAGGCACGGCGGCTTCGTTCCCGCAGTTAGCGACGCAGAAGGTGCACGGGAACGGCGGATAGTTGTCGAGGTTCAGAGATACGCAACGAGCTCGACGGCGACGGTGTCCTGGACGGCGGAGGCGATTGCGGGCGTCTCCGTGATCCCTTCGGTGTCCAAACGGTAGCGGGGAAGAGGAGGGTTCGATTTCGTAGGCTAGACGAGGGGGTGGTGTTGTGAGGAGACGGTGCTCGTCGAAGTTCAGAGGGGCGCGCCGGTGAGGGGTAGCGGTGAGGTTCAGAGGCTAGCTTCGCCGGGAGAGAGAGAAACAGCGGCGACGCAAGGGGGAAGTAGTAGCCTAGGGTTAGGGCAGGCTAGGGAGGGCCCTAGGGCTACTTGTAGGGGGCTAGGGGTGGCGGATCACCGTCGACATGCCACTGTGCTGCCGTGGCGTGCGTGAGATGCTTGCCGTACAGGAACAAGACGACGATGCGATCTCCTCGAACCGGTAAGTGGGGAAAAAGGGGCTGGGCCGCGCGCGCGTTAGAGGCTAGGTGGGCTGGGCTGGGATTAGATAGGTTAGCTGCTGCGCGCTTCCTTTTATTTATTTCTGTTTCTTCTGTTTTTTTTGTAGAAATAGGTTTTGGAAGAAAAACATGAAATTTAGGTTAGTAAAAATTCCAGGAAAAATTAGGTTAGTTATTTAGGTTAAAAGAAAACAATTTCCAAGATTTGTTTTCTAAAGTTTTGAAAAATAAACTGCTGTTTGGAAAATAAACCAAATTTGAGTGTTTTTGAGTATTAAAAGGATTATTAAAACCCACACTTTAAAAAAGGTGACCCAACATGATTTAATTTGATTAAAATTAGTTGAGTGGCTTGTTCATGTTTATAAATTCAAAAATGGTTCTGTTTGAAACACATTTGGTTTGAATTTGAGCAATTTAGAAATTAATAGATTAATATTGAAAACAAGGATTTTAATAGGGGAACCCTATTGATTAAAGTGATTAAATTAGTTGATTGGTTTGTTAAAGTTTATAAGTTCAAAAGTGTTCTGTTTGATGCATTTGATTTGAAATTGAAGGTGATTTAATTAATTGATTGAATTAATTGTTTGATTAAACCCAACAAATTAAGGAGTGATCAACATGAAATAAAAAGAAAACAATTTGGTTTTTTTTATTTGTGGTTTTTATTTCAAAGGTTGTAACAGAACAAGTATGAAAACAAATCAGTTGAAATTGTTTGATTTTCCTTATGAAAACAAAGAATAACAGATGCAAAACAAAAGAAACAAATGCAACAATATGATGACATGATGCAATACTTTAATAAACAAGAAATCAAACATTCTAATTGGTAGGTTTTCATACTTGGGCTGTTACAAAACGCCCCCCCCCTTGAAGGAATCGCGCCCCGAGATTCCTACTGAGAAAAGAAAAGGTCCGGAAACTTCTTGGGAAGATCCTCTTGAGCTGTGACACGTGAAACACATCATGCACATTGGATAGACGTCAGGAAATTAGCAAACCACCGGAACATTTTCAAGTAAAGGGAGTGGTTTTGTATTGAGGGTGTATAGCTGGATAAAACTTGATTCATTTGGAGAATAGATTATCTGGCAAGAATGGTGGAACAGAGTTATTGACATCAATGCAACACCAAGAATAATCATCAATGTCAGAATCATCAACATGAGAGTAACGAGGAATATGTGGCCTCCCATTTAGAATTTGATTTCTATGACTGAACTTGGAAGTCAACATTTGAGATCCCGAAGAGTGAACGGTGATTTGATTGCTTAGTGGAACCAGAAATAGGTTGTATGTTGTGGAAAAGATCTTTGACACAAAAGGATGTGATTCTCCGGTATGAAACAACACTTTAGCTGGAATAGAGTTTAGCAGATGAACGAGGAAACTTTTGATTAGACGCCGGTAGAAGAATTGAAGTGGAAACAACAACAAGATTTCAACGGACAAAAGGTTCTTTAAAAGAACAGGATAACGAAGCAACACCGGGGAAAATGAGAACAAAACTCCTGGGGTACTACGGAGAACCCAAAACACGTGAAATCCTAACTTGAAAGTTTAGATGAGAAGAGAGAAAACAACGTTGCACTTCCTTACCAGAAAAGGGTGGGTGGGTGGGGAAAGAAGAAAAATGGCAGAATTCCTACTCTCACGTTTCATTTTTCCTATATAGCTACAAAATAGTTTCTAGACTCAACTGCGACCAGTAAAAAGGGATCCTACAGGCAGACAGGCTCTGGTACCATTTGTCGTACCCTGATTTCTAGGGGATACTCATCGGGCCGAACTGGATAGCAGGTGCTTGGATTATGGGGCATAACTGCTCCCACGTCCCAGCTTCCTGGTAGGCCTGCGCTTATGCGCGACAACACAAGCCCTGCTATTCCATCGTCGATGTAAACTATCCACTAGAGATCAAAGGCACTTCCGTCGACGTACTTCAAACCATACACACATGGTACGTCAACGGCGTTGAACAACTGATATCACAACAGATCTCTACGACACAAAAGATTGAAATAAGTTGCAAATAGCTCTCATTAGAGCAGAGGTAGCAAATACAATCATTCAGAGGACACATGTCCCAACAATTCATCATTACATCACAGCGGAAGCATTCAACATGTCTGAGTACAGACAAGAACCAAATAGGCCTAAGAGGCCGGAAACGAACAGACGGAGCCCATCCACGAAGTCTCGGATCCTGCCCGGGTCCGCTATCTACTCGTCAGCAGTCTCGTCATACACCACGTAGTTGCCACCAGGTAGATCCTCGGAAACGTAGGTCTGCGGAAACCACAGCCCCAAAGGGGTCAGTACATAAACGTACTGGCAAGCAAGACTCACAGTTCACCAAAATGTAACCCGTCAACACCAAGCACAGATGCTTTGGGTTCAACGGAAGGAAAATGGATATAAAAGATGCTGCCACTGGCTGCGCTAACCAACTACAGAGATTCTACCACTTCCGGCTAACAGAAAGGAGATAAGATCGAGGATTGTAACCAACTGAAAAGATAACTTCAAGCAAACCCATCCTGGATCTCGCCCCTTATCCAAAGAAGCAATCCGAGGATAACTCACACAGTTGTATTAAAGGTGAATCAAGTTATTGTGTCATCAACCTATTACTAGTCAAGTTATTAATCATTGGGTGTAACATGTTGGATCATTATGTTTAAGTTGTCCTGAGTACTTGTTAGCCAGTACTTTCACCAAGTAATCCATAACCGCGGAAAACACGGCTTCTCGAGAAGATTATCCCTGCAGGGTTGCACCAATTTGGCCGTACACGCAAGAATATCCCGCCAGATGGAAATGCACTTCCACCAAGCGGGGCACTCTACACAACCAACCATTCTTCGCATCAAGCCCAAAGCACCTTGGGCGCACGGCTAATCGAGCCCAGAAGAAAATGGACCCTCATAGCACTCTAAGAACGTGTCCCCCTATATGCCGACTACGAAAGTTCCACCCTGGCCTGGGCTCGCAAAAACATGCATGCGGCAAATGGAAAACACGAACTAAATGAGGCGATTTGGACGAGATGCGAATCAGGTCAAGTTGAGGGGGGCGCCCATACTCGCTTCCCACATGCGGGTAGTGCGCTCATCATGGATCAGTAGACAAGACCCTTTTCCTATTAGGGTCGACACTAGCAGGCTTCAAAACCTCTCATGGGCCTCCTGACGGTGCCTTATCATCAAATTATTATTATTACCATTAGCATTAACAGGATTGATTGATTAACATCCGAGCCCCCGGTACAAATAATAGTAAAAGAAGTAACCGACAACAGACTCGAGCAAAAGCAACCCTAAGCATGCTAGGTAAGACTAAGGCAACAAGCAAGGGGTTTTTAGGTATGGAGGTGAGGCAATAACAGGGTTAAAAGGATTCATGTGATAGGTTCGTAACAGAAACAACAACTACTAAGGCTAGCAGAAAAGAACAACGGAAAGTATCGGTAACCAATGTTGAAAGGAACACAGTGGTTCATGTGAGTGATAACTTGCCTGCAAACCCAGTAGCCTGGTACTGAGCTAAATCCTTAGAAGGGGTGTCGTAAGTATCGTCGGTCTCAACGTCGTCGTATATCCGGGAAGAAGCAAACAAACATTGCAGAAAGATAAACAATCAATATAATGGCATAGGTGCACAAACATGGGATGATGCATATCATGTTAATAGATGCATCAGAATAAACTACTTGACAAGATAACACAATTTAATTGGACCCATATGCAATTGGATTGCATATGGAAAAGATCCATTGAAATAAGTGGAAACAAATGATTTACAATTAATTATTATGTGAGAGTTGTTAGCATGATGCATGCATGATGATAACAACAAAATAACAACAATTAACAATGATAGATGCAAGTGAAAAAGGATTGGAACAAGTTTTGGAAATCATTGATTAAGTTTGGAAAATTTGGTTACTTAAAACATGTCACACAAGTAATTGTTGTTTTCAACAAGTTAAAGTATTCAAAACAAATAACAAAGTTTATATTTGAAAAGAACATCAAATTTTAGTTGGATTACATGTTTCAAATATGGAAATTTGAATTAGGATGAATTTATTATGAATTAAACAATATTAAACAAGTTTTAATTGAATTTAAAACAAGTTTGAATATTATTTGAATTTTATTTGTTCAAATCATAAATTCAAATTCACATTTGAAAAGTTCACACTTTGATGGTTTGAAAACACATTTTGCATGTCCAAAAATATATTATTTTAAGCAAGTTATGATTTTAGCAATTTTAATTGGATTAAACAAGTATTAAATTATTTAGGCAATTTTAATTATTCAAAACAGGAAACAAAAATTATATTTGAATAGGACATTCAAAATGGTATGAAAAACATATTTTATTTGCATTAGTTGGATAAGGGATGAATTAGTTATTGAATTTAGAAATTTGCATTTGAATTATTCAAAATTGAATTTTAAATGCATTTGGAAAATTCAAAACAGTGCACAAATGGAATAATTGGATAGACAATAAAATTTGGAGCAATAAACATATACAACTTTCACTTATTGGAATTATAGATTAAAAGTTATTGATTTTTAAAGTTAGTGTGTTATTCTGCCATTTTAAAGAAAATAGAAAACAAAACAGAAATGGTTTAATTCTTTTGTTACCGCCACGGGGTCTAACCCCAGCCACTGCCCCGTGGGACCGTGGCCTACGTGGACCATGCAGCTGCACGCGTGGCCACCAGAGGGGCTTACAGGTGGGCCTTGGTGCGGGGAAAAATCCCCAAAAGAAACTGGCGCAGCGGGGGCTCGAACCCCCGACCTGGCCCTGTGCGCGCTGTGCCTGAACCACTACGGTGTGCTCGCTCATTTGACAGTAACAAGGGCGAGTGCAAGGTAATCTTCAGAGTTGGGATTTAACTGAACTAACTGAAGACCAAAAGCTTCCACGGCTTGACAGAGCACGACGCCGGCGGGGAGAGGACTGTGGACGTGCTCGCTGCGATTGGTTGTGTGCGTGTGCAGAAACGTGCTCGGATGCCACAGAGAGGAGAGGAGGAGGGGAACACGGACGCTCACCGGCGGATGTCGTCGATGCCGAGGCGCGACGTGGACGTGGTCGACGCCGGCGGCAGCAGCGACGATGGCGGCGAGCATCCAGGCCACCTTGAACTCCTGGAAGGTGTTCATCAGCTCGAGGTAGGCACGGCGGCTTCGTTCCCGCAGTTAGCGACGCAGAAGGTGCACGGGAACGGCGGATAGTTGTCGAGGTTCAGAGATACGCAACGAGCTCGACGGCGACGGTGTCCTGGACGGCGGCGGCAATTGCGGGCGTCTCCGTGATCCCTTCGGTGTCCAAACGGTAGCGGGGAAGAGGAGGGTTCGATTTCGTAGGCTAGACGAGGGGGTGGTGTTGTGAGGAGACGGTGCTCGTCGAAGTTCAGAGGGGCGCGCCGGTGAGGGGTAGCGGTGAGGTTCAGAGGCTAGCTTCGCCGGGAGAGAGAGAGAAACAGCGGCGGCGCGAGGGGGAAGTAGTAGCCTAGGGTTAGGGCAGCCTAGGGAGGGCCCTAGGGCTACTTGTAGGGGGCTAGGGGTGGCGGATCACCGTCGACATGCCACTGTGCTGCCGTGGCGTGCGTGAGATGCTTGCCGTACAGGAACAAGACGACGATGCGATCTCCTCGAACCGGTAAGTGGGGAAAAAGGGGCTGGGCCGCGCGTGCGTTAGAGGCTAGGTGGGCTGGGCTGGGATTAGATAGGTTAGCTGCTGCGCGCTTCCTTTTATTTATTTCTGTTTCTTCTGCTTTTTTTTTGTAGAAATAGGTTTTGGAAGAAAAACATGAAATTTAGGTTAGTAAAAATTCCAGGAAAAATTAGGTTAGTTATTTAGGTTAAAAGAAAACAATTTCCAAGATTTGTTTTCTAAAGTTTTGAAAAATAAACTGCTGTTTGGAAAATAAACCAAATTTGAGTGTTTTTGAGTATTAAAAGGATTATTAAAACCCACACTTTAAAAAAGGTGACCCAACATGATTTAATTTGATTAAAATTAGTTGAGTGGCTTGTTCATGTTTATAAATTCAAAAATGGTTCTGTTTGAAACACATTTGGTTTGAATTTGAGCAATTTAGAAATTAATAGATTAATATTGAAAACAAGGATTTTAATAGGGGAACCCTATTGATTAAAGTGATTAAATTAGTTGATTGGTTTGTTAAAGTTTATAAGTTCAAAAGTGTTCTGTTTGATGCATTTGATTTGAAATTGAAGGTGATTTAATTAATTGATTGAATTAATTGTTTGATTAAACCCAACAAATTAAGGAGTGATCAACATGAAATAAAAAGAAAACAATTTGGTTGTTTTTATTTGTGGTTTTTATTTCAAAGGTTGTAACAGAACAAGTATGAAAACAAAGCAGTTGAAATTGTTTGATTTTCCTTATGAAAACAAAGAATAACAGATGCAAAACAAAAGAAACAAATGCAACAATATGATGACATGATGCAATACTTTAATAAACAAGAAATCAAACATTCTAATTGGTAGGTTTTCATACTTGGGCTGTTACATTGTCTGCCCGGGGCGGCGAGGTAACCATCCGTGTCCCATCACTCTGGCGGTGTTCGCCCCGGCGACACTGCTTTGGCGACCATATGAATGGAAGGGAGGTGGCGGGTCATTGGCCCGGTAGTACAAGACTCTATGAACATCTTTGGGGCCCTCAAACCCATATTTGATGGCTCCATGCTGTCCAACCTCGTGAACTGGAGGTTGTTTCGTCGCATCTCCATCCCCATGGACCAGCAGGCCGAGGTGTATCTCCCTCTCATCGAGTTGCCGAGGCGGTTGTCACAGTCCGGGCGACACTGCGACGAAGTTGTCGACCGTTCGTAAGTGGACTCGCTCCTCGATCTGCGCGTTTCTGGGATTGACGGGTCGCGCGCGCTACGGGACAACGACCTGGTTGGCCTCGTGTTCGAATTCCTCGGTGCTGTCACAGGGTCCGCCGCGACCTGCGCTGAGTGGAGACCCTTGGCGACCTCATCGATCAGCCGATGTTCATGGATAAACTACACTGAGAGATCGACGACGAGGTGTTAGCACCGCAGGCGACATGATGAAAAGCATCTCCGGCATGCTAACCTGAGCATCGTGGTGCTCGAGAAGCTCCGCTCACCTTGCGCAACGCGCATGGAGAGGGCGCCAATGCGGTCGGTGCGACCAGCGTGTGTTGTTCAGCTGGAGAGACGGCCAGTCGTGGATTGGTCCGGACGATTTACGGCAGGAGAGGTTTCTTCCTGGAGCTGATGGGGAATTGGGAAGGACATCGGCCCGCTACCAAATCGAAAAGGGATCAGGATGATGTCGTTTGGTGCAGGACATATTACTGCCCCGCCGACATGGCCATGGGGTGCAGAAGTGTCGGGCTTTGTTTTGTTCACACGCGACTACTTGACCTGCACGAGAAAAAGAGAGCCCGACCTCCCTTCCCGTTAATGTCAGTTTAGCTTAGGGTCTGAGTTGTCGAAAAAATACTGCCCCGCCGACATGGGCATGGGGCGCAGAAGTGTCGATTCTTGTTTTGTTCACCCGCGACTACTTGACCTGCACAAGAAAAAGAGGGCCCTACCTCCCTTCCCGTTAATGTCAGTTTAGCTTAGGCTCTCAGTCGTCGAAAAAAGAGTGCCCCGCCGACATGGCCATGGGGCGCAGAAGTATCGGGCTTTGTTTTGTTCATCCGCGACCACTTGACCTGCACGCGAAAAAGAGGGTCCTATTTATTGGTTTCTTGATTATGGGTGCTGGTATGATTTGTCCGATGGAGGATCCTAGTCCTAGGGTAAGTTGAACAATAGAGATGCATTACAGCAATAACAGACAAAAGTTTTGTCCCGGATCGGCCAATTTTACAAATGAAAAGGCACTTCAGGTGTAGATCACCGGCGCGGTGTTGTTGGGGATGACACAGTGTGGGACCCGTTGCGGCTGCACGATGAGGCTGCAGATATGGTGGCGTATGACGATGTCTAAGGCTTCCGACCTTTGCTTCTTGCGGGTGCGTTGTTGCATTAGCGGGAGCAACATACGGAGTGGAATGTGGTTCCCCATCGCAGTTTGTTGACTCGTGTGTTAGATTATACTTGCCACTGTATTGTCAGTTCTATTTTACCCGCCTATTTTGCGGTGTTGGGAGCCACTGGTGGACGATGCTTGAGTCGGTGGGTGTACTGCGTTGGGCGGTGCAGTCTCACGGGGCGCTGTCAGCCTCTGCGCTAGGTTGGTCGCTCGTTGGGCCTGTCTGGTGTGATCGGGGAGTGTTGGGTCCTTGGCGGTATTTTCCTGCTGCGAGCCGTGGCCGCCGCTGTTGGGTCGCCGTGTAGGTGGTGCAGATGGTCGAGGTTTCGTGGCTTTCATGGGAGATTGAGCTGCGCTGTTGTGCTGGCTGCTATTGGCTTCCACGGAGGCGGTCTTCGTCCGTAGTTAGGTGGTGCATTGGCAGTGGCCTCTGCTTTCCTTTCCGGGTATGTTGTGCCCTGTTCGGGTCATTAACGGCCCTATCGTTGGTTTCCTGCTACGGGGCGTCGCTGCTGTTGCTGGGTCGCAATGGAGGTGATGTGGTTGGCGTAGGTGTGGTGGCTTTCATGGCCGATTGAGGCGTGCCGACGCGGTCGATTCCATGGGCGACCAGGGACGCTGCGATGCACGTAGTGCTGCGGAGGTGATGCCATGGAAGTGGGAGCTTGTACGGTAAAAAATGCGGAAGCGTGGTTCTGGTCCTCCTGTCTTAGGTTGGTCGGTCGTTCGGCCTGTCTGGTGTTATCGTGGAGTGTTGGGCCTTTGGCGGTGATATCCTGCCGCGCGCCATCTCCGCCGTTGTTGGGTTGCCGTCAAGGTGGTCCAGATGGTCGAGGTTCGGTGATTTTCATTAGACATTGAGTCACGCCGTTGCGGTGGCTGTTATTGGCGTCCACGGAGGTCTTCGTCTTGCGTAATCCTGCGCTGTGACTGCTGGGTGCGTGATGGGCGATTTCTAGACCATCATTCGTGGGAGGTGGGCCTTGACTTGACGCGATATCGTTTGAGAGAGGAAGCCCGTGCGGTGGTCCCTGACCTTGTAAGTGTAGCTGGGTCGTGTTCGGCGGGCGTAGCGCGTCGGACGGTGCAGTTGCACGGTCGGGGGGCGTAGCGCGTTGGGCGGTGCAGTTGCACGGGCCGCTGCCATCCCCTGTGGTAGGTTGCTCGCTCATTGGGCCTGTCAGGTGTGATCAGGGGTGTGTTGGGCCCTTGCCTGTGTTTTCCTGATGTGGGCCGTCGCTGCTGGTGCTGGGTCACCGTGGAGGTGGTGCAAATGGTCGAGGTTTGGTGGCTTTCATGGGAGATTGAGCTGCGCTTTTGCGGTGGCTGCTATTGGCGTCCACGGAGGCCTTCGGCTTGCGTAGGTCTGCGCTATGACTCCTCTGGGATGCGATAGTTTAGAGTTCGTTGCGATGGACCTGCCGACCTACTGCGGCTATCCACGTGGAGGTAGGGCAATGGTTCGCTCGTACTGATTTATTATTTGTTGCATGTCCTCTCTGAGTGCCAGGATTGGCTCATTTTGTTTTCTGTGTGTTGTGCGGTATGATACGATTGAGATGGTGCGGGTGGCGTAGGTGTGTTGGCTTTCACGTGCGATTGAGGCGTGCCGACGTGGTGGATTCCATGGACGACAGATGCCACTGAAGTGGGACTGCGTACGGTCAAAAATGTGGAAGCGGTGCTGCATTGAGTCGTCGACTCTCGAGGAAGAGCAATAGAGTAGGGTTTTGGGGAGACTCCATTTTTTTAGGTATACGTATCTATTTTTCACGGTGTACGAGGTGTGTACGAAGGCGTAGAAGTTTCTTGCGGGTGCGTTTTGGCGGTGGCTACAGCAACATTGAGAGCGGGACGCGGTTCCCAACCCTCCTTCCTTCTTCCTCTCGCGTCATTGCCTTCCGCTCAAGCACCTTTGTTCTCTCTTGTGTGGTGCGTACCTGATCATGAGCGTCGCGGAGGCCTCTCCGACATTACGAGGAGGGTCTCTCTGAGCTTACGAGGAGGCGCTGACGAATCTCTTGTTCGGGCACGAGGTCGAGCGCGGTACGATGCTCTCCTTGACTACAAGCGCAGGGCAGGTCTCCTTGTGTCGTTTTAGTTGCCTATTTGGCGAGGTTGGGACGCGTCGGTGGACGTTTCTGGGGCCGGCTGGCGTAACGCGTTGGGTCATGCTGTTGCATGGGCTTCCGCCAGCCTCTGCGGTAGGTTGGTCGATCGTTGGGCCTGTCTGGTGTTATCGGCGATTGTTGGGCCTTTGGCGGTGTATTCCTGCCGCGCGCCATCTTCACCGTTGTTGGGTTGCCGTCGAGGTGGTGCATATGGTTGAGGTTTGGTGACTTTCATTGGACATTGAGCTGGGTCGTTGTGGTGGCTGTTATTGGCGTCCACGGAGGTCGTTGGCATGCGTAATCCATCGGTGTTACTCCTCTGGGATGTGATAGCTTAGAGTACGGTGCCGGGCGAGGTCACCTCAGAGGAGTCAGGAAAAGGCAGGACAAGCAGTGGGAGGAGAAGCAGACGGCCAACGGCTCGTTCCAAGCGGCGCTAACGACAACGCCTACGTACGTCCGTCTGACACACACGCACAGGGAGAGAGAGAAAGCTACGCTCGCCCAGACAGGGGAGGAGGTGGAGGGCGTCTTGGTCGCCAGGAGGTCGCCGGGCGCTGCTGGAGGCGTTGCCGAGGTAGACCTGCTAGATCGATGTAAACATCGAATGGTCCCGATGTCGTTCGACCGTGATAGTATTTGTCATTTGGGGGTTCGATCAGACCACGATCAGCGTTGGAGATGTGCGACTCCTTCGGGATGTGATGATGCGATAATTTATAGTCTGTTGCCGTGATTGGTAGGTGTAGCGTGTTGGGTGGTGCATTGGCAGGGGCCGCTTCTTGCCTTTCCTAGGATGCCGGTTGCCTCATGGGTTGATGTGGCCGATCCGGGTCATTCGGGGCCCTAGCGTTGCTTTCCTGCTGCGAGGCGTCGCTGCCGTTGCTGGGTGGGCGTGGAGGTGGTGTAGGTGTGGTGGCTTTCATCGTTGGGTAAGGTTCGACGACGCGGTGGATTCGACTGGCTATCAGGGTAGCTGTCGGTGCGCAGAGTGCGCGGAGGTGATGCCACGGAGGTGGACTCTTTGCGGTGGACACTGCGGAAGCGTTGTTTTGGTGCTCTCGTCGTTGTGGTGCTGCGATGAGCCGTGGACTCTCGAGGAAGAGGGAGAGAGGACGGTTTTGAGTAGACTCCAATTTTCTAGGTATACGGATCTTTTTTTCACAATGTATGAGGCGTTACGAAGTCGTAGAAGGAGGAACTTGCGCCCTGCGGCTCTCTCCTGAAAGGATAAGAGCTAGCTACAGTAGTTTTGAAAGTCAGCCGCCCGCGGCGATCTCCGGCCCTCCCGACCTCCGGCGTCCCTGCCGGCGGTAGCGGTGATGGTTTAGGGTGCCGGCCCGCTGTGCTTTCTAGTTTTAGGTTTGTTTTCTTGCTTGTATGCAGCGTCGGCGTTATGCCGTCGGGGTTTCAATCGCTGGGGATCCAGAGCTTCTCCTGGCGGTGGGCGGAGGTGGTGGGGTGGTCCATCGAGCTCCGGAGGTCGGAGGTGATGACGAACACCGCTTCCTCAGCAACCCTACGAATAAAGCTCTTTCGCGGTGCTGCTAAGTTCAGAGGATGGCCATGGCTTCGTCTCTTCTTCGCGGGTGCTCGTGGTGAGGCACAGCAGGAAGAGGAAGCTCCAGCGACTTTGGGCTTCGCAGTCTGGCGGCGGAGGCGTGCGCGCGTTCCTATGCACGCGACGGAAGCTTCGAATCATCGAGGAGTTCTTCAACGCAGCGCTTGGAGCGCGTGCGTTATCTCCGGCGAGCGACGCCACTCCTCGCTGGGATTGTTGTCCCAGCTTCTCTACCTCCGAGTGAGGAACTGGATAGACCTCATCCTGGGTTCCATCCTTGGCGGCGCCCCAAGTGGCTTGTTCCCCGGTGGCGACGGCGAGGCCAGAGCATGGTGGTCTGCGAGTTGCAGCGGCGGCTGGACCCAGGGACTTGATTGCGTTCCCCTCTATCTTTTTAGGGTTCAGTTAGTAAGTAGTGAGGACCTCGTTGTAATTACCCCTTCGCGGGGGCCTCCTTGTAAATGCCCGCTGGTTAATGGATAAGCTTCCTGGTCCCGTGGGACCGCTTTACTGTTCAAAAAAAAGTCGTAGAAGGAAAAAGCGTCCGACGTTGTGTACGTAGCCATTTTGGTAGCAAGTTGCGTGCACGCGGCCGCCGTAATCTGTCAATTAGGGCGGTGCGTGTGTCCCGTAGACGTGTAGCGTAGTCGTGAGAGCCAGGCGTAGGCTATAGGCTTTTGTCGCTCTCTACTGTAGTTTATTCCTTCCCCTCTCTACGCGTAGTACTGTTCTCCGTTAAGCTGCTAGTCGCCGCCGCTGCTTGTCCATTGTTGTAGCCAAAAAAAACTGATTCAGCAAGAGCCTGCTAGTGCGGCGAGCAGTGATAGAAGGCGGCGGAATCTCGTGCTGTGAATACGAAGATCTAAGCTATCGGGCTCATGGCAGGATTCGCGGCGACCGCGGGCATGGCTTGGAGGAGATGCAGAGAGGTCGGAGTGCCCGGCAGCAGGGTGTTCTTGCCTTCCAGCTCCCTGTCGCTCGCCCCAACATCTCAGGTAATTACAGTACGCGTATTGCAACTAATCTGTGCCTGCGAAACGCCCTAGTAATCGAAGTCTCCTCGAATTGGCGACGCAGCATCGCCGCATCTCTAAATTTTGTCTTACTTCCGGATACTATAATGAAATTAGTAGATTACAAAATCCGTTCAGTGTTAGCACTCTTGGTTTAGTTGATGAATAGAGGAGAGATTAACTTGTTTGGAGGCTCGAAAATGGCAACGTTGCCGCTGTATGGGCCAGCGCCTTTTTCTTATTTCAGGACGCAGTGGCGAAGCTCTATAATTACAACATTGGTTTAGTGCTTTGCTAATGGTGTATTGTTCCAGTAATACTCAGTGGAAAATATTAGATTGATGAGTGATTCTAATAAAAATTTACGTCCATTTGTGACCCCTGTTTATGTGTACCTAAACTTTTTGGTTGTTTGCTTTGAGGGCCAAACTGAGAATGTCCTGATCCGGTGGAATTTGATTCTCGAGGAGGCTGTGGAGTCTCTTGGTGGAACCAAACCAGTGTATACGGGACAGAGAGCCGATGGTTTCGTGCAGTCACGTGTACGATTTCGTATGCCCCTGGACGGTGGGCTAACGGAATTTGAGGATGTCGATGTTCTTGGCATGAAATTCTTGGAACCCTGGGAGGCAGAGAGCAGCGCAGCGGCGCTAGCGCTTTCTAGCCTTGAACGTGCGCCATTTCATACACGGATCATCGACGTCAGTTGTCTCCGGTGTGAGGAGATGGAGAAAACGTGCGACCGCTATTTGCTCAAGGCCGGTGAGGTGTATCGTGGAGTAAAGATTTTGCTCTTAGACTGGGAGGACGCAATGGGAAAGGTGGAGGTGCAGTATAAGTCGCTGTATGAGCAAGTGGTGGAAGATGCGCAGCGTGGAGCTGACAGAGTGTATGGAGAGATCAATGCAGCTATTGGACACCAACTATAGGAGCTTAATAGGACAAGCTTTTTAAAGTTTAAGAACCTGTGCAGCGCATCAGAGGAGATCAAAGGCGCTGAACTGGATGTGCGTGCACGTGCAGAACATCATTTTCGTAATCGATGTCACAGCAGGGTAAGTGCACTGGACTTATTATTTCGATTAGCTTAGTTTTTTGCCTCTTGCTTAGTTCATACAAGAAATAGGCTAATACGCTATTCTTCCATCTGTAGCCTGAGAACCCTAGAGGACAGTTTGCGCGTGAGTGTAGAATTTCAATGAAGATTGCATTACATGAGATGGCCAGTTCTCTAGGCTGGGATGCACCGGGCTTTAAATGTAGCGAAACAGGCACAGAGCCTTATAGATGTGAGGTTCTTCTCTTGGTAAACCGCGGTGATGGCGATGTCACAAGGAAGACCACTGTCATTGCTGGAGGTGAAGGTTTATCTGAAGATGATGCTATGGAAAGCGCCTGCTTAGCGGCTCTTAAAATGGTCGAGAAAGAACTGTCTATCTGTTTGGCTGATCTAAACTATGGAAAAAGAATACATGGAAACGTTTTTGTGTCAGAAGCAAGACAGGTTGCTGATCTCGCTGTAGCCATGGGCGTGAACATAATTGGTGAGTGGGAGAGTCTGGTCGATGCTCTGCGTCAGTGCGAGGAGCATTGCTGGACCGTTGTTGCTGAGCACGCAGAGAAAGAGCCATGGAACCAAGTTTACAACGCAAAGTGCGAGTGTGCTGGTGCTCTCGCTGATCTGCACGCCACTTCCTTGTCTGAACTGGCGCTTGCAAAGGAGCGTCACAGTGTCTTCAGCACATGGACCGACAAGTAGACTGGGCCACGACGGGCATAATATAAATGTGAACTATCTTCAGCTGATATGTAATATATATCTCCGAACCTGAATAAGCGGCTGGTAGTGTGCTCTTTTATATTCTGTATTTATGTCTATTAATTACGTCCTGCCAAAGTATATGTGTATAAGCTAAACACCCTTGGTGTTTCTTGTGTGGTGTAAGTGTATTAATATTAACATGTGCTTGAGTTGCTTTTGTACTAAACTGAAGGAGTATTTTTTCACACATCGTAAATGCTGCTCCCTATCGCTGTTGTGAAACTGTAAATTCTATTGCCAGGCGAGTTGCTAAGTATATTTTACTTGCATATTGGTTGAGTTTGTTTATGGCAGACGTCTATGTACAATGTCATTTACTTATAATTGGATGCATTGTTCCTGGTGCTCACATATTGACTGCTCTCATTATGTATCAGGATTCCTCGGTTTGCCCTCGGGAAGAGCAGCTGCAAAATTTTCTTTTTAGTGGTCAATATTTTTCATCAATTCATGTCAACGTGCTTCTTGCTTCCTTAATATCTCAAGAAAAAATGTGATCTAGAAGGTTATGTGCATCTACTCCTATGGTATATTTTCTACACTGGTCTGCTCAAGTTCATACAATGGCATATAATAATTGCTGGTACTTCATGTCCGGTCATACTTTTCCTCATATTTTGTTCAAATACACCACATTTTCTTCAACTATCTCGTGTCTTGACTAATCGTATCTCCCCGCATCACCAACATTTGGTCTTATTTCAGTTGTTTATATACAAGAGTTGACTTTTTTTCCATATATATGACCAATCTCTTAAACAACTGTCTTAGTTTCCTGCTGTTATTGCAGTGCCTATCGTTATCACTTGCTACATATATCTTTGTACTGGGGTTTGTTGCCCTGTATGAATAGGGGCACCACAACTAAGGGGCATTTGTTAGCAAATGGGCTTGTAGGTCTATCTGGTGCCACAATCTGGTGCTTGTTGATTCTTTGAATTAGAAGCTCGCCCATTCATCAGAAACACGTATTTAATATTGGAGTTTGCTCTCTTAGGGTGCATGCACTTGTGATCCTTTGAAGTTTGACAACTCATACTTTTCGTAAGCTGAATACAAAATCATAACATCTACTATTTTTTTTTCTTATCTGAGCAAGCAAATACTACAATTAAATGAATGTCAACATAGTGTTGGTTTTCATGTAGGTGATAGTTGCAGCAAATGTCATGTACATACTTGACTTGTTTTATCATGTTCCGGTTGGTTGGAAAGAGTGAGTTTCTGTTTTACATCAAACTGTAATTTGATCTGGCTTTACAAAAGTTTTTTCCTGATGTTGTGTTCCTTAAGTTTTATATGAAAGCTCCACTTGGAAAGCACATCTCCTAAGGGCTGTGTAACCATCTTTATATCTCGGCAAGTACAATTTTGGTCCTTCAAAGATTTAGCAAGATTATAGTTATGGTCCTCTGTTGTCCTTTTCTTGATTGGTGACTTATGCACAAGTGTATTCTGCATTGCCTTTGATTATTGCTTTGCATTAAAGTACACCGTTCTTAAGATAAATGACAAATCAACATGGTTGAACACTTGAACCTATTCCTGGCCATACAGTTCTGACATCTCTTATTTTGGTAAATTTCCATCAAGCGAAATTAATCCTCCTTGTTATGGGTTTCCCTTTTTTGTTGTGTATATGTGACATATGTTGAATTCAACAAGGCCAAAGAGAAGATCATGTTAAATAAGGTGCACTGGAGTTTCTCTACATGTGGGACTGTTTACCCCGACCGGCACCTCAATTAACTCTTGGCCTTTCTGTGATAGACTGGGTTGTTTTTGTGTTTGGATAAAATGCATTGTTTTTCTATCTACATATAGTAAGCTAAAGGATTTTGGACGTAGGTTGTGACATTGTTATTACCTATTTATTTGATATAACATCAGACGTGATTTCATTTCGTTACTACACAAGTATTATAAGTTTTATTTATCAACAACAATGGAAGAGGATTAAAGTTCTTATTTTTGGACTTCAAAGATTTAGTGCAGTGAAAAACATGTGGACTTAGTCTGAGCTGCTTGATCCTTCCATGCTAACGAAATATATCATCTACTGCAAGTTTACTTTGTGTGCATCACCAGATTCATGCGTGCTAATTAATTCAGGCATGGTTCGAATCTTCTATTGTAAAGAAAAATCTTGTAACCAGTATGAATGGTTTGAATTTCCATACAAGAGAAATTATAAAGATTGTCGAGCATGAAAAAACACAAGTAAATTTACGTGGACTAAGACAGAACTCTGACTGACGACACCTAGACGAAAATATATAGTATATGTGCATAAGCTAAACACCCTTGGTGTTTCTTGTGTGGTGTAAGTGTATTAATATTAATGTAAAATATATGTGTCGTAGGTCGATGTATCAGTGCCTTCCTGTTTAACTCATTGATCTTTAATGCTATCGATAGATACATCTACGTGTGTACTCATATATTTGGTTGGGTCATATCTCGTTCTCTGGATGCATATACCACCCATATACTACTGTACTTTTATGTTTGAAATGCAAATCTTTGTGTTTTAGAAGCAAAGACAGATGGGGGCATCATGTAGGTAATATACTTCCAATTATTACTTAGTGTACATAAATGACGGTAACTTGGGAGCATCTATAATGTGTAGCGTGCGAAAATTATTAAAGCTGTTCATATATCAGTACATCTGCACCTCCAGTGTCATTACAAAAGGATAGGAACCATACAAACCTATAGGAGAATAGCCTACCTAATTGTCCTTGCTCCGTACTATCCTACAGGGAGAAGATAGATTTGTGTACACGCAAAACAGGCACATCCAAAAGAGCATTGGATCATATCCAGGAGAGAACTTCTATATATACATATCATGATAATGAATAGTAAAAGAACCTGATCACATCGCTGTGATCTATGAACGCTCTTTTACTTTCTGTAGGTTGTTTTCTAGTTCGGTGCTTTTGATCTTTAGTCTCTGCGCAATGCCTTCAATGTTTGCAAATGCCGACTTCATAGCGTCACTTATGACCTCCTGCCCTCCAAAGTAGCTAAGGATTGCAATATTATGAAACTGATCAGAGAAGGAGCTCATAAACCTCACAGCTAGAAACCATCCTTTAGCAAGCATCTGATTCTTAATTTCTTCTTTCTTCAGCTGATTCTTTAGATATCTGTTTTCATGCTGTAGCTGCTTCAGTCGACCGTAGTTTAGGTCTTTTAGTACTGTATTGGTTGCACTCTCCATGTATCGAATCGCTTCTTCAGCAGCGGTATGCTGTGCTACAGCAACATCCACCGATCTAACTCCAGATATAGCCATTGGTGCAGCTGACGGTATTTTTGATGTGCGGAAAATAACCGTAACACAAGTTTTGTAGTCTTCATAAACCCTCTGCCGATATTCAGCTGGTGGAAAGTGAAGCTGCCTTAGCATCTCATCAAATATTATCTTCGGAGGTATTGTCAGCATCGTGCGAGCATATTGTGTGATATAAGACGAAGTGTTAAACAGGGACGCATGATTAGTACGGGCGGTGTGGAGGCAGTTTTCAAGCTCAAAATACATTTGCAAGAGCTATTAAATAAACTCGCATATTCAGTAAGCTTAGCACACGGTAGAAGCCTCAATAGTCGGGATCGCACCTGCTTGTTGGTAGAAGAAGCTGTTGCTATTGAGTTATCTTCAACATCGCTATCATTATGCATGGCTGCTTCAGAGTTGGTTGTAGATAAAACTGTTATTTGATTTCTCATGCAAGAGATGGTACCTGTTCCGAGCTACAGCTTGACAAGAAATTCATGACACTAAGCCAGTTTTTCAGAGAACGTATCAGCTACACAAAAAGGTATTTTACACAGAATGTATCAGCCAAATATAACCATACAGGTAGGCACACCTTTAAGGGGCGGTTCTTTTTTTAAGATGAAAATATAGCACTATCAGTAAATCAACTATTTTATATAGATGAGACAAGATAGTATTCTGCAACTTTGGAGATGACAAAGTAAATGTATATATAAAGAAGCAATGTAATAAGTTGTGATGTATATAGTATAAATAAGGCAAGCGATCAGCAGATGCTTTAGTTTCTGTCACACCCTCTGCATCTGCTTCATCCTATGTATCCAAAAAGCGGATGGAAATCGATAAACTTCGAATTCACAGACATCAGTGACCACAACACATGGAAATGTAGACACCCAATTGTGATGTTATGTAAATCTTGTTTCTATAACATACTTCAAATATTCCAAAACCCACCCTCTCTAGATTAACAATCTCTATCTCACCCAAGGTCACCACCAGGAAGGGAGTGTGCCTCCAGACCTCTTCCTTGGACATTTCCTGGTTGTGTGACCGAAGTGTTGCCTTGGATGATACTGCTTCCAGACCATTTGGCTCATCCTTAAGCCTTTTCGGCTTTGGAACATCTTAGTTAAATGAATATGCAACATTTTTAACAGCCTTGGAGCAATTGGTTAAGATCTCTACAATCTTGTCATCAACTAAAGCTATCAGGTAATAACAAAGAGAACTGCATTGTCTTCTCGTTGTTTGCTTCAGCCTGGACATTATTCAAACCAAAGAAGATATTGAAAACCATGCCCTCTTTTTATCAGACGCTCATTCTTGGAGTTCCAAGTCTAAGCCTGATTCTCGAAACTCGAGGCCCATTCCATTTCCAGCTGACTTTGTTAGATTAGAAAGAAATTCAGGGGCATTCTTCTCAAACAGTACAACTGCATCCTGATAAACTGTGGAACGATGCTCATTTAAGGGGTGATTCATAACCACCAAATTACTAATGCTAATGTCACCCGAGTGTGAGAGATCTAGAACGCTAAATGTCTGCCGAGCGAATTTGATTTGAATCGAATTAAAATGCTTCAGCATTGTGTAAATCTGTAGGTCAGCTAAACTATATGAAGGACTTAATCGAAACTCTGAATCGTCAATGGGAATGAAGATAGTGGTTATGACGAGACGGTGCAGTACCTTATCTGAGTAGACTGACGCACTCCAGCAACGCAGACGACGCAGTTGGTAGACGGCGCACCGGCGCAACGGCAGCGCTGCAGCGGAGGTGATCCCGCAGACGCCGGCGGCTGCGCAGAAGACGGGACGTCCAGACCGAGCGTGGACTTTTCTTCAGTTTGGCGTGTAGTATCCTGACCTTTACTCACCGTGTAACATGAGCGCTGGGCCAGAGCCTGTCACGGCCTGTTAGGCCCAACTCATACGGAGATTCGAAGCCACAAGTAGTCAAATGTAATGGTCTTGTTCTGTAGCAATAGTAAATTAGGGACGTGTTCTTTGTACTTACAGGAGGTTGAAAAAATGGCATTCTATCCAGATCGCTTGGCAAAATGCAATGTTTTTGTCAGCTGTCGATTGAAAACTATGTACGAGTAATCTATATGTTTTTTTCTTGGCTTATTTGAAGAGTCGCGTCGTATATGCCTTATTTAGGGGGACAAGACGGTGCGCCACCGCGATCGATGATCTGGTTGCGTTCGCGAAAGCAGTCCGATGGCGCCAACATAGGAGGCTACGAGAGAGAGGGGTACAAACGGTGGGCATAAGCTCCCAGTTAATGACATCGGGAGGACTTGAAATAAGATCGGTATGCCTAGCTGCTTCCTAGGGTGTTCGAGATATCTAGTCGTCATGATCGAGGGGATGTCGCGCCATTGTGAATGGTGTGGTATTTTTTGGATGACGAGACGGGATTTGGCTACGAGAGACAGAGGTAATTGAGGCAAGAAGAGGTCGTTCTAGTGAGGTTGACACGGGGCTTTTCCATGCAATGTCCCGTGACACTATCCATGTAGCCTAGGAGGATGCTCTTGACCCTCTGGTCCTGAATAACGCACGAGTTGCACTCAGGGTTAGGGCTGGTGACGGCCTTGTCGGCTACAGTCTTCCTCGACCTTTGGTCGTCGCCACAGCTGCCCACCGGCCTTTATACACCAAAATGGAAACTGGGGATAAAGAGGCGATGTGCGGCTGAAGGACCTCTTGCACCGCACGGACGCCCGGGCGTCAGCCGGACATGCCTTGTCCCCCTCCTGGTTGTGAGCTCCTTCGAGAGTAGCAAAGTCGAGGTCGAGTGCCTCCCGAAGGGAACGTATGCCAAGCCCTACCGTCGGCAGAGTCAAGGAGTGCCACCCTTCGTGCGTCTCGTAGCTCTCAAAACGACGCACGATATGATGCAAGAGAGAACACCGGGAGCAATGATAGTGGACCCCTACTACATGCGTGAAAGCGTCTTGGACAACCCACGGGACCGAGCGATTGCCATGAAGCATAGCGATGATTTCTTGGTGGTGAATCATATTAAGGAAACCTTCCTCATGCCATACTTCCGCAAGTAAGTTTACGATCGAATGCTAGCCATTGTTACATTCTTTAGTATATTTCGATCACTCTTTTCCGTTTTTGAGAAGATTAATCTGAGGATGGCGCATGGATTGAATGAAATATCGTCAAACCACGACACTTGTCTATCACAATAGCACTCCTAAGCCCTCCATCACTGCGGATGATGTCCTTCGACGGGGGATCTAGGGTTCTCCCTAGCGGTTACTGATTAAGTTTCTAATCATCAACATAGAGAATATTTTAGTGGTCGCAGACATTGTGCGAAGGGGATTGGTGGGTTCGTGGGAGAATAGGAGAGAAAAGTTTTTTCTCGAAGAGAAAGCCGGCGCAGAGAGATCGCATACCATCACCTCGACTAAGGGTATAAGAAGTCGCTACACCGAGGGGGTAGGGAGAGAGGTTTAGGGGCGGTGTGCATAAACTTCAAGCTTAGACTATGGACGCCCAGCCTAGAGAACGTAGGGCACCGTCATCGCTTGATAAGAATATCTAGGACCTTCTTTCATATCGCAGAAGAACACTTGAGAAGGACGTCGCTTTCAAGAAGGGATCGACGTCCATGCACATCGTTCTCGCGGTGTTCGAAGGCGCGAAGCTAGGGTTTCCCTGGATAAACCAACGGTTTTCTTGTTAAACAACAGATTGAGTGTTAGAGAGGGATCAAATGTCGTCGAACCATGATACTTATGTATCACCGGAGTGATCCTAAGCCCGCTGTCACCGCGGAGGACGTTATTCGACGGGGAATCTAGGGTTCTCCCTAGTGGTTAATGATGAAGTTCCTAAGCGTCAACATGGAGAATACTTTGTTGGTAGCAGAAAGACACCTCGACATCAGCATGATCATAGTGTAGCATGACAGTCTTTGACACTTTGGGCAATCACGTGTAGAGAATCCAAACTCTTCGACCTTCCCGAAACAACATGACATTTAGGAAGTAGCGAAGAGGCATCACACCCAGCTACGAACAACACGTCTAAGAAGTGCACGACACGGGAGCGCTCGTATCGATGAGGAAGGAATAGATTCCGTCACTGCGGACGACGCCCTTCGGCGGGCCATCTAAGATTCTCCCTAGCCCTTATTGTTTTTTTCGATAGACTATCGCTTCCGTTGATGAACATATTTTCACGGGTCGACTGTCGACAATGCGGGGTTTCCCACCACAGGGCTTTTCCTTGGCTATGCTATATGACGGTAGCGAGGGCCTCTTAAGTTGTATTCTGCTTGATTAATATATATTTGTTTTTGTTCAGGTGAGTTCGATAGCCGCATCGCATCAGCCTCATCGAGGCGAGAAGAGGTTGCACTGTCGCAGCCCATCCTACGATTTTGCTTCTCCGACGCATCCCGATGACGGCAGGGGACGAGGCTACGAGAGAGAGGGTTAGGGATGATGCCCATAATCTCACGGTTTATATAATGGCCGAGCATCTGAGATTAGGCTATTATGGCTAGACGACAAGGGAAGCACAACTCGCGTGATCCTTCCCGTGCACGATACTCGGCACCGCCATCGTTTGATATGAAGATCTCGGACCTTCTCTCGTACCGTAGAAGAACACTTGAGACGGATGTCGGCTTCAAAAAGAGATCGACGTACATGGACATGCATAAGCTCCCAGTTAATGACCTCGGGAGGACTTGAAATAAGATCACTATGCCTAGCTGCTTCCTAGGGTTTTCGAGATATCTAGTCGTCATGATCGACGGGATGTCGCGCCATTGTGAACGGTGTGGGCGATGGCCATTACCTCTTAAGTTGTATTCTGCTTGATTAATATATATTTGTTTTTGGTCAGCTGAGTTCGATAGCTGCGTCGCATCGGCCTCATCGAGGCGAGAAGAGGTTGCACCGTCGCTGCCCATCCTACGATTTTGCCTCTCCGACGCATCCCGACGACGGCAGGGGACGAGGCTACGAGATAGAGGGTTAGGGATGATGCCCATAAGCTCACGGTTTATATAATGGCCGAGCATCTGAGATTAGGCTATTATGGCTAGACGACAAGGGAAGCAGAACTCGCGTGATCCTTCCCGTGCACGATACTCGGCACCGCCATCGTTTGATACGAAGATCTCGGACCTTCTCTCGTACCGTAGAAGAACACTTGAGACGGATGTCGGCTTCAAAAAGAGATCGAAGTACATGGACATGCATAAGCTCCCAGTTAATGACCTCGGGAGGACTTGAAATAAGATCGGTATGCCTAGCTGCTTCCTAGGGTTTTCGAGATATCTAGTCGTCATGATCGACGGGATGTCGCGCCATTGTGAACGGCGTGGGATTTTTTGGATGACGAGACGGGATTTGGCTACGAGAGACAGAGGTAATTGAGGTAAGAAGAGGTCGTTCTAGTGAGGTTGAGGTGGGGCTTTTCCCTGCAATGCCCCATGACACTATCCATGTAGCCGAGGAGGATGCTCTTGACCCTCTGGACCTGAATAACGCACGAGTTGCACTCAGAGTTACGGGTGGTGACGGCCTTGTCGGTTACGGTCTTCCTTGACCTTGGGTCGTCGCCGCAGATGCCCCCCGGCCTTTATACACCAAAATGGCAACTGGGGATAAAGAGGCGCTGTGCGGCTGCAGGACCTCTTGCACCGCACGGACGCCAGGGCGTCAGCCGCACATGCCTTGTTCCCCTCCTGGCTGTGAGCTCCTTCGAGAGTAGCAAAGTCGAGGTCGAGTTCTTCCCGAAGGGAACTATGGACGCCCAGCCTACAGAACGTGGGGCACCGTCATCGCTTGATAAGAATATCTAGGACCTTCTTTCATATCGCAGAAGAACACTTGAGAAGGACGTCGCTTTCAAGAAGGGATCGACGTCCATGCACATCGTTCTCGTGGTGTTCGAAGGCGCGAAGCTAGGGTTTCCCTGGATAAACCAACGGTTTTCTTGTTAAACAACAGATTGAGTGTTAGAGAGGGATCAAATGTCGTCGAACCACGATACTTATGTATCACCGGAGCGATCCTAAGCCGCTGTCACCGCGGAGGACGTTATTCGACGGGGAATCTAGGGTTCTCCCTAGTGGTTAATGATGAAGTTCCTAAGCGTCAACATGGAGAATACTTTGTTGGTAGCAGAAAGACACCTCGACATCAGCATGATCATAGTGTAGCATGACAGTCTTTGACACTTTGGGCAATCACGTGTAGAGAATCCAAACTCTTCGACCTTCCCGAAACAACATGACATTTAGGAAGTAGCGAAGAGGCATCACACCCAGCAACGAACAACACGTCTAAGAAGTGCACGACACGGGAGCTCTCGTATCGATGAGGAAGGAATAGATTCCGTCACTGCGGACGACGCCCTTCGGCGGGCCATCTAAGATTCTCCCTAGCCCTTATTGTTTTTTCGATAGACTATCGCTTCCGTTGATGAACATATTTTCACGGGTCGACTGTCGACAATGCGGGGTTTCCCACCACAGGGCTTTTCCTTGGCTATGCTATATGACGGTAGCGAGGGCCTCTTAAGTTGTATTCTGCTTGATTAATATATATTTGTTTTTGGTCAGCTGAGTTCGATAGCCGCATCGCATCGGCCTCATCGAGGCGAGAAGAGGTTGCACTGTCGCAGCCCATCCTACGTTTTTGCTTCTCCGACACATCCCGATGATGGCAAGGGACGAGGCTACGAGAGAGAGGGTTAGGGATGATGCCCATAAGCTCACGGTTTATATAATGGCCGAGCATCTGAGATTAGGCTATTATGGCTAGACGACAAGGGAAGCACAACTCGCGTGATCCTTCCCGTGCACGATACTCGGCACCGCCATCGTTTGATACGAAGATCTCGGACCTTCTCTCGTACCGTAGAAGAACACTTGAGACGGATGTCGGCTTCAAAAAGAGATCGACGTACATGGACATGCATATGCTCCCAGTTAATGACCTCAGGAGGACTTGAAATAAGATCACTATGCCTAGCTGCTTCCTATGGTTTTCGAGATATCTAGTCGTCATGATCGACGGGATGTCGCGCCATTGTGAACGGTGTGGGCGATGGCCATTACCTCTTAAGTTGTATTCTGCTTGATTAATATATATTTGTTTTTGGTCAGCTGAGTTCGATAGCTGTGTCGCATCGGCCTCATCGAGGCGAGAAGAGGTTGCACCGTCGCAGCCCATCCTACGATTTTGCCTCTCCGACGCATCCCGACGACGGCAGGGGACGAGGCTACGAGAGAGAGGGTTAGGGATGATGCCCATAAGCTCACGGTTTATATAATGGCCGAGCATCTGAGATTAGGCTATTATGGCTAGACGACAAGGGAAGCAGAACTCGCGTGATCCTTCCCGTGCACGATACTCGGCACCGCCATCGTTTGATACGAAGATCTCGGACCTTCTCTCGTACCGTAGAAGAACACTTGAGACGGATGTCGGCTTCAAAAAGAGATCGACGTACATGGACATGCATAAGCTCCCAGTTAATGACCTCGGGAGGACTTGAAATAAGATCACTATGCCTAGCTGCTTCCTAGGGTTTTCGAGATATCTAGTCGTCATGATCGACGGGATGTCGCGCCATTGTGAATGGCGTGGGATTTTTTGGATGACGAAACGGGATTTGGCTACGAGAGACAGAGGTAATTGAGGTAAGAAGAGGTCGTTCTAGTGAGGTTGAGGCGGGGCTTTTCCCTGCAATGCCCCATGACACTATCCATGTAGCCGAGGAGGATGCTCTTGACCCTCTGGACCTGAATAACGCACGAGTTGCACTCAGAGTTACGGGTGGTGACGGCCTTGTCAGTTACGGTCTTCCTTGACCTTGGGTCGTCGCCGCAGATGCCCCCCGGCCTTTATACACCAAAATGGCAACTGGGGATAAAGAGGCGCTGTGCGGCTGCAGGACCTCTTGCACCGCACGGACGCCAGGGCGTCAGCCGCACATGCCTTGTTCCCCTCCTGGTTGTGAGCTCCTTCGAGAGTAGCAAAGTCGAGGTCGAGTTCTTCCCGAAGGGAACATATGCCAAGCCGTACCGTCGGCGGACTCAAGGAGTCCCACCCTTCGTGCGTCTCGTAGCTCTCAAAACGACGCACGATATCATGCAAGAGAGAACACCGGGTGGAGTTATAGTGGACCCCTACTACATGCGTGAAAGCGTCTTGGACAACCCATGGGATCGAGCGATTTCCATGAAGCATATCGATGATTTCTTGGTGGCGAATCATACTAACGAAACCTTCCTCATGCCATACTTCCGCGAGTAAGTTTACGATCGAACGCTAGCCATCGTTACATTCTTTAGTATATTTCGATCACTCTTTTGCGTTTTTGAGAAGATTAATCTGAGGATGGCGCATGGATTGAATGAAATATCGTCAAACCATGACACTTGTCTAACACAATAGCACTCCTAAGCCCGCGGTCACCGCGGATGATGTCCTTCGATGGGGGATCTAGGGTTCTCCCTAGTGGTTATTGATTAAGTTGCTAATCATGAACATAGAGAATATTTTAGTGGTAGCAGACATTGTGCGGAGGGGATTGGTGGGTTCGTGGGAGAATATGAGAGAAAAGCTCCAGTCGTCGTTTGCTAGGACCATTGAGTCGCTGTCGGTATCGACAGATTTCATACTATATCGTACGATAGCTTGCTAGTGCTAGTTGCTGGCCCCGCTCTTCTAGAAACGAGGCTGTCACGAAACGAGGGGGGGGGGGGGAGATGTTACGGTGCTGTCATTAAATTCTGGTTTTTTCTAGAAGAGAAAGCCGGCGCAGAGAGACCGCATACCATCACCTCGACTAAGGGTATAAGAAGTCGCTACACAAGGTGGTAGGAGAGAGAGGTATAGGGGCGGTGTGCATAAGCTCCAAGCCTAGACTATGGACGTCCAGCCTAGAGAACATGGGGCACCGCCATTGCTTCATAAGAATATCTAGGACCTTCTTTCATATCGTAGAACAATACTTGAGGAAGACGTCGCTTTCAAGAAGGGATCGACGTCCATGCACATTGTTCTCGCGGTGTTCGAAGGCGTGAAGACACTTTGGGCAATCATGTGTAGAGAAGCCAAACTCTCCGAGCTTCCCGAAACAACATGATATTTAGGAAGTAGCGAAGAGGCATGACAGCCAGCTACGAACAACACATTTAAGAAGTGCACGACACGGGAGCGCTCGTATCGATGAGGAAGGAATAGATTCCGTCACTGGGGACGACGCCCTTCGTCGGGCCATCTAAGGTTCTCCCTAGCGCTTATTGTTTTTTCGATAGACTATCGTTTCCGTTGATGAACATATTTTCATGGGTCGACTGTCGACAATGCGGGGTTTCCCACCACAGGGCTTTTGCTTGGTTATGCTATATGCCGGTAGCGAGGGAGGGAGACGTAGAGGGACGATGGCCATTACCTCTTAAGTTGTATTCTGCTTGTTTAATATATATTTGTTTTTGGGTCAGCTGAGTTCAATAGCCGCGTCGCATCGGCCTCATCAAGGCGAGAAGAGGTCGCACCGTCGCAGCCGATCCTACGGTTTTGCCTCTCCGACGCATCCCGATGACGGCAAGGGACGAGGCTACGAGAGAGAGGGATAGGGATGATGCCCATAAGCTCACAGTTTATATAATGGCCGAGCATCTGAGATTAGGCCATTATGGCTAGACGACAGGGGAAGCAGAACTCGCGTGATCCTTCCGGTGCACGATACTCGGCACCGCCATCGTTTGATACGAAGATCTCGAACCTTCTCTCGTCCTGTAGAAGAACACTTGAGACGGATGTCGGCTTCAAAAAGAGGTCGACGTACATGGACATTGTTCCCGTGGCCTTCTAAGGCGTGAAGCTAGGGTTTCTCTGGATCGACCAACGGTTTGCTTCTTAAACAACAGATTGAGTGTTAGTGAGGGCTCGAATTCCGTCAAACCACGACACTTGTGTATCACCGTACCACTCGTAAGGTCGCGGTCACCCCGGACGATGCCCTTCGACGGGGGATCTAGGGTGGTCCCGAGTTGTTATTGTTTTTTCAATAGACGATCGCTCCCGTTGATGAACATATTTTCTCGGGTTAACAAACAACCGAAACTAATATACTTGCTATTCGAACTAAAGAATGTAAATTGGAACTGTAATATAGAATCCTGGATCTTGGATAAAAATAAAGTTACCATAAAACGAGGAACAATTCGAACATCATAACACTAATACACATGGGATATGCATCATTATACATCCAGATATACCTGTACAACGAGATAGAAAAAAAGACAGAGCGCGAACTAAGCAAAGACCATAGCTCTGTGTGAGATAACCGGAGGTAATTACTGGTAAGGCAAAAGGGACGCTGCATGAACCATCCTTTTCCCTCGTACCCCTAGTGTAGCGAGTCAACATCGTGGATGATCTCAACAACAGATGCAGAGAGCTTCTCCAACGGCGTGACAGGGATAACCGAACCTGCATAACGCACCTTGGCGTTCTTGATATGGGACTCGGATAGAACGGGTGGTGAGATCTCGACGCAGAGGATCTCCTTGTGCTTCAGACAGAGGGACAGCAGGTCGCCCCTAATCTTCGATCGTGTATGCCGATCGTCTTGCTTCGATTTCCGATATGATTCGCAGGATGTCTCAAACACCTCGCTCCAAAACCGAGCCGTCTTGAGTTCCCTGCGCGTGCGAACGAGCTCGTCGTAGCTGTCGTCCTGGAGCACCAGGAGTTCATGTTCTTTGAAGTACCTAATACCTGCAGCGTAAGCAGATTCCACTGCGTCGTGGTACGAGCAGAGCCAGTCCCCGTGGAAGCACTGTTCCCCCGTTGGCGCCCCTGCGGTCGACGAAGCAGAGGGCACGACAGTAACCGTCGCGGCATACTCACCGGGCACCATTTCCTTGACTTCAGTTGATCGGCACACCAAACCTAAATCAGCAATAACGTGATCAAAGAGCATCTTTTTCGGCACAACAACGATCCGTTGATGCTGAAGAGAAATAGGGGAAAAGCAGCTGTTAGACAGGAAGCTAATAAACTTGGAGAGAAAGCAGAGCGCAAAATAGGATGGACCTTTGGGAAGAAGGAGGCGTGAACCATGAGCGCGTTGTCATCTTTGCTATCAGCAGAATCCATCAGTGAGCGCAGGGGCCGAGAGGAAGAGGCGAAAACGAGACCCCAGAGAAATAAGCAGAAATAGAATACTACCTTCTCACCGTGGCCGCACGTACTCCCAAATATAGGCCTGCGGAGCATGACGAGCTGGGCACTGCACCTGCTGTAGGCTGAAACGGTAGCAGTATAATTATAGCTGCAGCAGAGCGCTATCCTCTCTCTCGTATCCAATGGTTTAATTGGGCTCTGTAAACTAAGCATCTGCAGCAAGCCAAATGATTATACGAGTGGAATGCACAGCTCTCTGTATGCCAATCCCCTTGACACTCGGTTTCATCTTGTCAAGTAGCAGGTTTTTCAGCAAGAAATTTCGTGATCGTAAGACGGAAATTGAGAAGCTGTTTAAATATAACGTAGGTACTGAACATCAGAACTCGACCCAGATTAGCTACAGCACAGAGAACAACATTTCTTCTGCACCCAGAGTAGCTCCACAGAGGTAGAACTATAGATTCAGTAGCCTTTCAAAGCATTTTACATCTGACCGTTGCTGTAGAGAGCATATACATAAATAGCACGCTTCATTTCATTCATGGATAGATCTTACAAATGCAGGAAGGAAGCCACCCATACAAGTTTGGATCTTAAGAGTCTAGGAAGCACATAATGATAGGTAACCTGTCAAACCGCAGGTTCTCGAGTCTACGAAGGCCATTACCAATTTACTTTAATTACACATTACTTTGTTCAGACATATCAAATACGAAGGCAGGTGTTTGCAGCATATTTTACATATCACCGTCCATTTCATCTATATAGTTGGCTTAGAAACGAGGGAAAGGAGCACTGTCAGCTATTAGCAGGCACTGACACCGTCCTGGGTGGAACATAAGATGCAAAATACTCATGATACCTACACAAATAGGAGAAAACATGGAGTACTCCGATTAAGTGTTAGCTTTGTTGGAAAAGAAATAATGTACACAAGATGATGAACTGACCATTCATAGCGGACTTAAAGGAACCGATGGACCTATTTCTTCTTTGAGCTTCCTGCTCCCTTTTTGACGGTCGTCATTTTACTGTAAAAAAAATCACGTATAAGGCATCATGGGAGCAACACATCGCTCTAAATGCACTTGATAAGAAGCATGTGTACGTTTTTTTAGGATCAGGTCCATCTGCATCACCAGCTTCAGAAACAGAATCCTGGAAAAAGATAGAACATGTTAGGTCGCTATTAGAGGCATGTTACTTGAGGAGAACAATTATAACAAAACCATATGAGATCACTAATACAAGCACAACACAAGTAATAGATGAAATATTCAGAGGTCACTGCAGGAAAACAGCCACTTATAACCATTGACAAAGAAAATAGGCTGCAGTACCTGAGCGACAGTGGATGATGATTCATTGTAAGCAGGAATGTTTCTACACAGCAGAAGAAAGGGGTCAGGAAACCGAATAGCGGTTAAACTAAGCATTCATCGGTCTATCATAGATAACATACCCTTTGCTCGGTACATCGACAGGAATAACAGCAGAAGCAACGGCGGCGCCGATATCAACAGGAACAGGAGCAGCAGTGCCCAGATTAGCAGGGTTTATAGTGGACTGTGTATCAATCTCGCTGAGAAAGGAAGATAAAATTAGCGGCGTGGAATCCAAAAAAAAAGAGCCTACACAGTGGTATGAGGAGTCTAACTTGGAAATGTTCTCAGGTGTCTTCCTTTTAGTCTGACCAAGTGGCTAGCATAATCAGATGACAAAGAGAAAAGCAAGTTAGATAAGTATGATCAATAGAGGCAGCAATGTAAGGACGCTGTCTGGAACTTGTACCTTGCGAACCACTGTCCTTTTTTTGGGTCGTTCTTCAGCATCTACCGGAAGCTCAGGAACAGGCTCATCAAGAATAGCATCAAGATCAGACACCGCGGGCATTGAAACGGGAAGAACGGGCTGAGCACGGGTGTCGTGCACCACGGAATTTTGTCTACCAAAGAAAGTCTCAATGGCGTTGACCTGGAAAGAGACGTTTCTCTGTGACAAGCTTTTTTGGGTGACAGACACTGCCAGAGTATACTTCTGGGAAACTACAGCAGCAATTTCACGTGGCAAGCCCGATGAGCGCAGAAGCGACATGACGATTTTTCCAACCAATTGCTGAGCAACACGGTTGAAGAAAACAAACTCGGCGGTTGCAGTGCCATCAGTGCCTATAACGCATAGACGGTACCTACATTGCAAGATCAAAAAGAAATCAGGAGCTGTAATGATGAACCAAAATCATAACCAGGTGCTCGGAAAAGAGGGATACTTTGGATAAGCCTTTGTGGAAACACATCCTCCTGAGCATCTATACTCTGAACCATAAGATGTCGCTGACCGGTGACACTTGGAACATGATTGGAACCACCATGGTTGCTCAGGAGCCACGCTTGATATTGTCACGGTACAAAGGAAGTCCGTAGCCTGCCCATTACAGAACGAGTACAGCAACATAATTATGGCAAGACACAGAGAAAGAAAAGGAGACACAGCAACTAAATACTATAGCAAGCACATCTGTAGCTATAGATGGCTTTGCGGCAGCACCAAGCTAAACCATATAAACAACAGGAAGCATGTCTATGTTTGGCATGGACTGCAATGTACGCACCTCCGTCTCCCAAGGGTCAAGCTCCTTAAGCTCAGCCACTGTCTTGTGTGCAAGGGCAGCTCTGTTGCGTGGCGCAGCGAATTTTTCAGTGCCAGTGCTAATCCATTGAACCTTAGCGAAGTCATCACCAAGCCTGTACATAGCAGGAAGTACTAATTTAACGCTCACACCTCTAATTTTAAGAGCATAATAGACTGGCACCGCGTCTGTAAAAAATACATCATTTGCTTCAAACAGACCTTTCGAAGTAGTTATCGATCTCAGGTATATCTTCATTCAAATACCACCTACACGCTGATCCTCCGCTTAAAGTCTCATCATCTGCATCATACATGACACATCAATCTTAAAACAAGGGCAGCACCGAGGAACAAATTATATGACAAGGCAAAAAAAACCACTGTTGTAAGATTTCATGAGAACACCAACAAAGACACCGACGACTGCATTGTGTTGTCCATCTTCAAACACAAGATCTGCATCAAACTCAATAGCCCTCTGTCCCCAGAGCACAAGCTTCACCTCAGTGTTTCTGAAATTTTGTATGCATTAGTATCAGCACATTCCTACAATAGGTGTCAGCAACAAATAAATCCGTAGTGACAACCTGACATCTCTCAGAGCAATAACCCTTTTTGCAGTGTCAGAGCTGCTAGTTGACATTCGGACATGGCCAAGCTTAGAGACACCAACAACCTGTCCGACAACGTCTGCACAAATAAGAGTTTCAATTCGACGGCGGCCAAATTCTTATATCACTACAACAAACAAGAGCCTGGGATGTAGCCTGAAGCACCATACCTGTGAAGCAGTCCTGTGCGCCAACACGTGACGGCAGATCACAGAACTGGGTCAGGTTGTAAACATGCCTTGGGAATGATTCTGGCACGTCCTCGATTTCGGAAACAGTTGTCCAGGGTGTGAACTTGATCATATACTTTGCAGGAAACGGCTTGTAGGAACTCTTGCTCTGACTCACCAAGAACTTCTTGAAAGAATACACCTTATGTTCCTCGATGATTTTTTTAAATTTGCTAGCCTCATTGCCAGGTATCTCTGCATACATGGCATTCCCCTGGAAGTCACAGGTTGTTTAACGAGATGAGTCCTAATCAACAGAAAAATAGTATGCAAATAATTTTTAACCAAGCCAACCATTGTATTTTTACAGCAAAACATGTTGCAAAAACGAGCCAATAGAAGGCATGTAACAGTTTTTTTGGAAAGAACCCACAGATAGGTAGATAACAACAGCTAGAAAAACGTTACCAACTACCTATGATGGAGAACGAGTATTTCGTACCTTATCGTCTACGAGGACCAGATCAACGTGGATCGGCGGCTGACCATCACGTGCTCCACAGTAGTCCCAGAGGCGAGCAACACGAGCACAAATGCACCAATGCTTGCTTGTTGGCGATACATCAGACAGCGAGTCGAAACCCATCTGCAATGACACGAGCATTTGTAAGCTGTAGCAGCAACCGAGGTTCTGAAGTTGCAGAAAAGGTGTAACAGGGAGTCATACCAAAAGAGAGCAAAGAGCATAAATTGACAGTAAGCAAGGCAAGCATCCGAGTTACTCAGAAAAAAAGAAATAAAGATACCCTAAGAGAATTACTTCTAGAATCAAACAACACATGCACGTATATGAACACATCAAAAGAGGGACTGACGGATATACAGAGTAACAAACTATGCAAGCTAGACCAATGCATCGAAAATCTCACGATACACTATATTTCTGGTGCATCGTGAATAATTGTGCGATTCATCCTCAATGAGAACCTTGAGACCTTGTTTTGAAGTAACACGCGAAAGAGCTACGTATAACTGCCCATGAGAAAAAACAGGATTTCTGAGATAAAGACCGACAACCGAAAGAGTTTGACCCTGGCTCTTATTGATGGTCATTGCATAGCACACACGTATAGGGAACTGCCGCCTCTCTAACGTATAGGGCCATTTTTTGTGTTTGTGAGACAGCATAATTTTAGGAATGTAAACAGTGTCGCCAACATTGGACCCAGTTATAATGCAGGCCTCAATCAACCTATCACCTAGCTCAGTTATTATCATTCGAGTACCGTTGCAGAGACCTGCTGTTTGGTTTAGATTGCGTAGAAGCATGATTGGCATACCAACTTTGAGTACCAGTCTATGATCAGGGAAATTATTAACTGTTATAGTATTTAGAATCTCAACCTGGTAGATTGCATCCATGTCATTAAACTTCTCAGAAACCTTGGACACACAATCATAACTAAAGTACTCTCTTTCTTCACCGGGAACCATGGATAACATCACGTCGTTAATCTCATTACACACTTCATTGGTGGGTGAAAGTATAGCACGGCCACATAGATAAGAAGCATCCTTATACATGGAGACAAAGTCTGTGTACACGGCATCTATAATTGCGCGAACCTTATTGTCACCGGACATGATGAGCACATCGGACGGCAACTCTATCCAAGTTGGTTCAGACTCGCCAGAACGCCGTGAAGCAGGTGCAGTACCGTTGCCTACAGCTAGAACCCATTCGCTAAATTCAGCCAACTCATATTGAGCTTTGGGATCTAGAGACGGGGCTTTTAGACGCATGTTTTCTTCTAATTCAAGAACATTTGCAAAAGCCCATAGAAACGAGCTTGTTATGGCAGCATTGACGGTCTGAGACCTCATACCACCTTCGACCACAGGTAAGATTTGCCTTAGATCACCACCAAGCACTACAACTTTACCCCCAAATGGAACAGTGGCAAGCGCCTTATTTTCCTCCGAAAGAACATCCCGTAAAGAACGATCCAAAGCCTCGAAACATCGTCGATGAGTCATAAGAGCTTCGTCCCAAATAATTAGGACAGCGTCTTTGACCAAACCAGCAAGCATAGTGCCACGTTTCATATCACATATGCTGGTTTCATTTACGTCAATAGGGATTTTAAAACGTGAATGCGCCGTCCTACCACCAGGTAGAAGCAATGATGCAACACCAGAAGAGGCAACGGTCAGTACAATCTTACGCTCAGATCTTAAGCGAGCAACAATGGCTGTCCATAAGAAGGTCTTTCCAGTTCCACCAAAACCCGACACGAAATAGAAAGCAGGGGAACCAGAACCAACACTGTTAACTATAGCTTCAAAGGCACGCCGCTGGTCACTGTTCAGCTTGTTAAATAAAATCGGATCCTGAATAATGATCTCAGCTAGGTCGTAGGACATTTCATCGTCAATGAGCCTATTGGAAAATTGAGTTGAGCTGACACTCTGAAGGGGAGGCAGGTTATAGCTAGAAGGAGAAGAACCATTGTTAGCAAACAGCTGGTGTAGTTCCTCAAGAACCATATTTTTTAGGGAATCGTCGGGAAGAACATACCGATCGTCATTTAAGTTTCTACGCAGGTTATACAGTATATCGTCCGACATCGGCTTCCAGTATTTTTCAAAGAAAGCTAGCTCGTCACCTATCCCACAATACATAAACATCATCACAAACAGCGCACGAAGCTGGCCACCCATACCCCACTCTACAGCCTCATCAAATGCCTTGAACCACTCCTCGTCGTCTCCAACCAAACCTCGCGCAGCACACGCTTGTTTAAAAGTGTCATACACAACTCCTTCAAAGGTCCTCACGTCGGCATACGACTGTGCTCCTTTGACATACATTAGGAGCATACAAAGGAAATAGGACTCACCGCTGTTAGGAGACACAAAGTACATGCGACCTATCATGTTTCCACGCATTCGTTTGGTCCAGTGCTTATTCTCACCCGACCAGCAAAATTTAGAGGGATACTCACAGTATGTAAGATTTCTACCAGAAGGGAATTTTTTGTTAGCCTCGAACCAAGCTGTAAGGCTTGTTTGCTGCAAACGTGGGGAGGCAAGCAAGGATGGAAGATGGTCAGTGGCCTTAAAGATGACATTGTTCATGTTAGGGAGATGACATGCTAGGCACTCTACAGAAGGGAAGTGCGTATGAATGTCATATCCATACAATCGCCAGATACACTCCTTGTCACAGAGGTAGCAACACTGCAAGAAATCTTGTATCTCGTCCTTTTCAAAATCACCAGCTAAAGCGCCAAGCAATCGTTTCTTTTTACGCCTGCCTTGCACAACACCATGCTCACCTTCATCAGTTTTAACAGAGGCAGCATGAGACCTTTTTTTATACTTTGTAAAAACAACTTTTGCACGGTCAGTACCTTTGGTCACGTACTTGAACAGATATTTCAGCATCTCACTTTTGTTGCACCACTCTACATTGATATGAGCCTGATACTTCTTGAGCAACACCATTTTATAAGGAATAACATGGCGGTTGTCAAGCAATGTACCATTTTTGTTAACACTAATACCACTATCGCGGCGCTTATAGACAACAAAACCTTTTTCATCAACAGTTGTTTCAGTTTGGAAATCCTTAGGAAATTTTTTGGAGCACACATTCTCTTTCATGCAAGGGCAGTTCTTGTTAGCGGCACCACATGGACCATGGAGCATAAACTCCTCCACAAGGGAATAGCCCAGTGGATCCGCAGCTGGGTCAGGTATTTCAGCGGAGATGAACTTATCAGCTAGGTTGGTTGTGCCTTCTGTCGACACGCTGTCCATCCACACAAGAATGTGGGCGTGTGGCAGACCTCGCTTTTGGAACTCTATACTGATCAACACTACAGAAACAATCAAAGCAAATGAGAATGTGAGAAAGAGGAGTGTTGTAGGGTTCTAAAGGGAAACGGAGGTGAACCTACTCGCACAAACGGGGCCAAAGATGGAGCCACCAGCTATGTCCGCTACCATCTCGGTAAGCTTCAGCTTGAAAACCCTACAAACAAGATCGGATCTATCGGTGTACCTCTGTCCAGCCTCTAAAAAGAGAGCCTCCTTTATTTCGGGCCACTTTGGACAGCACGTGAACGTTATAAAGAGGTGCGGGGAACCAAACACTCTACAGATAGCAACAGCGTCCTGGAAATTCTGCTGCTGGTAGCGATCACCACCTGTGAAACTCGAAGGAACAACTCTTTTTTTACCTATGTTGCTACCATCCATATTGCCTTTGCCAACAGCATCAGCCACTCCCTGGAAGTGCTCACATCTGAAATCTTCTTGGTGGGCTGCTATGTATGTTAACCGGCCTTCCTCAACACATGCATATGAATCAACTTGCGACTGGGAGGACAGTCTACCGCAGCACAAGAAAGGGTTGTACTGACCGGGTCTATAATGGCAACAAAAACAATAATACTCGCCCATACTAACAGTAGTCCTGCCTTCGTCACAGCCAGGTTCGATATCTCTATGGGGTATGCCTAGCTGGAAGCCTCTATCGCCATGAGGAAATAAAAGGGGATATTGGAGGGCCATGAAAGCGGGATGCAGGCTGGGAACATGGTGAAGACCTTTAAGCTTGCTATCAACTATAACGTCACGACGATACTTTTCAAGTGAAAAATCGCCAACAATCAAACCAGCGAGCTCACTAACAGATGGCAAGTTGAATTGCCCAGGATCACCTTTTTCAGCACCTACAATTCTAACAGCAACACGTTCATCGCCATGCTCAGCGAGTCGATCTCTAGCGTCTCTAAATTTGTTCACAAGAGGGTTACAAATATTAAGCATAGATGCCAGGCCATCCACTATATCAACATCAGCATCTGCCTCGTTAGGATCAGCCTCGGGCATCACGGCATTGATTCTATTTTGAACCTCGTTCTGAGTATCATGGATATACAGCTCAACAAACTTGGGGGAATCACCGTGGTTTGGCAGAAGCGAGCCTATGCGGTGATAAGCCTGGCCACTCATTTTGAAAACGTATGGACCGGGAGAATGGTTTATGTGGCGATCAATATTAGCACCCATTGAAGTGAAAGCAAACATGGAGTTGTATTGTCTTATCTTTTGCAAGAATCGAGTGCCACGTGAATCACCATCGAATCTAATAAGATCAGCTAGAAAAGGAGGTGGTGGCTTGAACGGCGGGATATAGACTTTCCCACCCTTACAGCATAAGCTGTACAGTACGCGTCGCCCCTTCACAGAAGTCTCTGCCTGGCAGCACTCAGCAAACCAGAACACGGCACCACAGAACTGGCAACGATAATCAGGCGCGCCATGGTAGGACACACCTGCATACGTAGCTACGGGACGACAATATTAGATCCCATGCAAACGGAAGCACACACAGCAACCTATGAACTAACTGCAGAGCTACCTTTTAAAAAATCCATGTATTGACGGTTGAAAAGATTCCGGGAAGCAGAGCCGGTTGAAAAAGGGTATTGACCTTTTAAAGATAAGTCAAAGAATGTGAGAATGTCTCTAACACAGAAGAAAAGGAATGCATGAGCGAATTCAGACCTGATTTAGCCCATCTAAACATCTTTAGCCTGGAACCTCGTAGGCGACGGCGTACACGAGCATACCCACGTGTGACAACAGGGAAGAACCCAGGGCCTGAACCGACGGTAACGCTATAGTAAACTCGAGGACTGGGAACAAAAAAAGGCGACCAGCCGCACACAGCAACTAAAGCACTTACCCATAAGGCGTGATGTATCCAACAAGGCATCAGACGATGCCTTGTGCCGTGGATCAAACACAGCTACAGCAGGACAAATATAGCAAATTCAAAAAATCAGAAAGGGGATGGCACGGCTAAAAGGACGAAACGCATAGGAGCACAGACCGCGAAACAAGGCTACACGTGCGGACACTCGAGTGCGGCGACGAGCAGCAGAGCGACATGACCCGGACGAGGACGCATCCATCCGAACCTGCAGTGACCCAAATAAATCCTGTGTGCACTTAATGTTAATGGCTTACAATCACAACCTGACGCATTGGTCAATTGGATTTGAGCTAACGCGGCTAGTTCGATGATTGCGCACCGAGAACTCTGTGTGTGAAGGGATTTAAAAAACCGACTCTAACTCTGAACTGTATATTAGACAATCAAAACCTTTATTTACTGCATAGAAAATGTCTGTCTAGATGGGTTTGGATATTTTTCAAATCTGTAAGGCAAGAAAACTGCATAAAAGAAATAGCGCTATATCGTCGAGCACTAAAAGCTCACGACCAAGTGGCACGGATCGTCGAAAAGATTAAAGAGCATGTCCATGAATTTGGTAAGGTAAGGTAAGCGAATTTAAAGGGCAGGCATTTCATCAAACACACGTATTTCAGGACAGAGAAATATGTCATAATAACACAAGGACAGGCAGGGCCATAGGAGAGCAGGGGCGGAAGGGTGCGATACCTTCGCAAAGGAAGCCGGGCAAGGTGACCTCACAGGAGACACGAGGAGAGAGAGCAAGCAGATGGCGGTGGGATGATCGGGGAGGAACAGCTGCACAAACAAGAACAGAGCTGAGAACAACCAAATTTTGAGACCATAAGTACCATAAGAAGAGAGATATTGCACAAAAAAATAACAAAGATATTCAACAAAATTATCTTTATTTTGTTCATCAGTGCATATTTTTTCCGGTAATCGGCAAATGCAGAAAACATACTACGTACGCATACATACTACCTCCATATCATTTAAGATCATAATATATATGATCTGGTATAAGGCAAAAAGATTTTCTCCGAAGTTTTGTAAACTGAATTAGCACAGATACTATTGGAAGCAGAACATATCACGTTAATAGTATGATTTTCTGTCTTTAACTACAAGATCCCAAAAACAACTCTAGGCCCCTACAGAAGTTTACAGTACCATAAGAACATCACGTATGATATCAGCACCATGTAAAAAACGAATATACAAATTCTTCACTATACTAAGACAGTACATATTTAATCAATTAATTAACCCCTGATCAACCACAACATTGGTCAAATGGCTAGCAACCTACAAAATTTGTTAAGAGCCAAAGTAAGATGACAAAATAAAATCCATCACAATCAGCAAGGGAGCTAAACCAGAAGACTTGTGTGGTCTAAATGAACCATAAACAATGGATCCTAATAACAAATTAAATCATACTCGCACATAGTATACTTTATATAAACGGGTAAAGGGAAAAAGTTCCATGTAGATAATGTTAGAAAATAAACAACCGGTGAACAATCCATAGAATTTGGGAGATTCGCAAGCAAAAAGTTTTTTAAGGTCTTCGACCCACAATCAAACTCTGGAAATCAACATCTGAAAAGGACCTGAAGCCTGTTTCTCATAGATTAAAGGCTTCTCATGGAGAGGAGCTGGGACATGATTGCTCAGTTTCTGGTTGTTTTAGCGTCTCTGAAACTCTTTTGTGTTCTTAGGTGTGCTCACACCCCCGTACATTCTATCCCACTCCCTCTATCTTGTATATGTTGCAACTCTTTTGTATCTCTGGACCCTCTTTAATATATAAAATCATATTGTAGGGGGCTCCCCAATGATTGAACGGTAAACAAAAGCATTGATAAATAGGTTTTGCAAATTTAAGCTTATGTTGATAAAATCAGGAGCTAGGATGGAGGGTGTGGAGATCCAATGCTAATAGCTATGTTTTTATGTCTAAACGACGCGTAAAGCGAGAGAGAGGTGATCAGCCGAGTCGTGGCTCGTAGAAATTCTAGGTGTTTCTTAATTTGATTGTAATTGGACATTTTATAAAATTAAGGTCGGAATGATCAACCCTGAATAAGAGCAATAAGCAAGGCAGGTTTTCGGGGGATGTTTGTAACCATATTTGCTTGCGTGTTTGCCTGTCAGAATATAACCTCATTATAGGAAGTCACTAAAACCATCCCTGGATGTATTTCTAACTTTCATTGATTGCATCCTTTAATACATATGGAAAGAAAACTTTCATATAAGCCTACTTTCTTTGTGTTAAGGCATAGGCATGCATGTGTGGTTCGTAACAATAAGAAATACAGGTTTATCACCATTTGTGCCAATAAAGGTCCTAACAATCAATTTCTATAAGGTGAGTATATATGGGAATATGATGCAAGAACCTAACTAAGTTCTGAAACTCGCGGGGAAAACGGCCACATGCTTCAGTTATAATGTAAATTTTTAGGCCCTATATAAATACAACTTATCCTAAAATAGCAAAATGGGTTAGTATAGCTGCTTTTCTTAGGTGTTAGATTTTCAGATTGCTAAAACGTCTGTCAAGAACAACAACACATATGGGGAACAGATCTGTTAAACTACGATGTTACTAAAATAAAGTACGTATCCTATCATGATGCTCACATTTACCAACTTGAATATTTAATCTTGCTAGGTACTGATCATGTCAACCATATGAAATTAACATGTTTATTCCGACATATAAGGTCAGAGGCGACGAAGAGAAGGATATATTTGTTTGCAAATACCGGTATGAAGTCTGAAGTTCGTTCCTTTCCCTTTCTATTCTTATATTTCCCCTATCTCAATTCAAATCATGACACATGAGAAAAAAACCCTACTATGATCATGTAACCAAAAACTAATTGTTGTTGTAACAAGAAATATAAATAGTCTCCAAACCATGCAAGTTGAACCTTTTCAGTTAACTGCTTTAAGAACACCCAAACTAAGCTAATAAGCAGAAAGCAGAAAACTTTTCTAAATAAAGAGTTTAGAAAATATTCTCCAACATCTAACTGTTGCTGTAACAAGAAACATAAATAGTCTCCAAATCATGCAAGTTGAACCTTCTCTGTTAACTGCTTTAAGAACACCCAAACCAAGCTAATAAGCAGAAAGCAGAAAACCCTACTAAATAAAGAGCTTACAAAATATCGTCCAACAACAAAGAAGAGAGAACCCGCGTTTCCAAGCTGCTCGAAATGTCATTACAGCTGTTTGATTGTCAAACTCCATACTCTGACATATCTAAACACAGGAGTAGACTGTCACTCCACTATAAGGGTCGCCAACGACAATTTTTTGTTCTGAAACTGTACTCAATCATACATGCTTATATCTATATATGCAAGAGCTTAAGTGCACGAAATCAATGGAAGGATAAAATAAGCTATTAAAGCATTACCCTGAAGTGAGGAATGCACTATTAACAAGTAAAAACTGCAAAGCCGTCTAAAAAAATTTAATGCCGCGAACTGCGTCCCTATCATCGTCCCAGCTACAACGTCATGGAGAACCAGTGTATATTGCTCTTACGATTTTGGCATAAATCATGATTGCCCTACATCACAAGGCTCGAGACTTCGTATATTCAGATTAACATTCGGTAGATCCCATCAATTTTAAAATCACACTTTAACATGTGAAGTACAACATACTGTCACATTCTCATGTCCTTAATAAGCACACATAGGCAACTAATGCTATCAGAATATTAGAATAAGCACAAAACAAACACGCCTATAGCGTGACAGAAGCACGGCACTAACAAGTCATTTCATCGAACACCCATATCGCAGGATACAGAAAAGGCGCAAGGATGTGATACCTTGGCAAACGAAGCCGGGCGAGGTCACCTCAGAGGAGCCAGGAAGATGCAGGACAAGCAGTGGGAGGAGAAGCAGACGGCGACCCGATGAACTGCGATGAACAGGACACTGCAGAAACAAGAAGAAAGATTAGAAGACGAAACGTGGAACACGAAGGCAAATCACTGCCGCGCATACCTTTAACAGGGAGAACGTGCTTCAGAGGGCGGAGGAGGTGGCAGGACGAGGAGCCGGTGGCCTGCTCAACGGCGACGACGACGGAACTGCAGAGCTAACAAAAAGGATGAGAAGAAATCAAGCGCGGGGCGGAACGACCACACCAACAACCGCACACCTTAACCGGCTTCAGCCATGGAACGCGGGCACGCGGCGGCGACCGGCGGAGCGCGAGGACGAGAGGCCGAACAAAACAAAGCTTGTCCGGGAAGAGAACGAAGGAGGAGCGCACTGCGAGAAGAGAGGGGAAAGGCGCGGCATTTATCCTACCCTGCACCTGCCGCGCCGTCAGTTCGTCGCGGTGCGAAACAGAGGAAAAAAACCGGATGAGATGGCGAATCCACGATGACATGGGGGACCGGTAGGAGAATAAGCCCGGAGAACAAAAGGACGGGACAAATCGACAGTGCGCCACGAGCCTGCACGCGCGTAGGCGGCGCGCGAGGGGTCTGACAACCCCGTGGTCGTCGATACGTGCGCGAAAGGCGCACCCTCTGCCTGCTCGTGGGCCTATTCTCTATTAGGGCCCGCCGGTCATAGGATATGCTATTTCCGCCTCCGGTGTGAGCGCAGGTTGCTGTCCGTGCAGCCACTGGCAGGCCCCTGGCGAGCGCTGCCGCCGTGACAGGGCTGTCTTTCCAGCACAGAGCCGTCTGCTCTTCTGTGACTTACGATTTGTGCTATTGAGTGGCTGCTTGTGGGGGATCCTCCGCCGCGGTCCCAGATTGTCAGCGTCCGGTGACTCGTCCGTCCCTGTGCGTGTGCTACTTTCGCCTGCGTCGCCTGCGCTCAACCTCACACGTCCATTGAAAACGACCCCAACAAGACAATAGATGATACAAACAAAACCAACGACCGGAGACATTTCCTCACAACGCATAGGCAAGCGAGCGCAGGATGACAAGAGGGGTCCACATGCGAGTAACCCCACCAGCAGCCAGACGCGCGGGTATCTAGACGGGTCCGGACGCCATGCAAACGCGTGAAAACGAGCTCAGCAGATCGCTTGACGCAAACGAGCAACGCGTGAAAAAGAGCTCAGCACATCGCTAGGTGCAAACGAGATGGCCACGTGGATAGGCTCCCTGGGCGCCCAGCCCCATCGCGATTACTTGTTCTTAATTTTCTACAATCTAGACACTGCAGTATCAGGAGGCTCCCCTGCCGGCTCTGCATCGGCCTCCAGATCACAGCATGGGTAATGATGGAGCCAAATCTAGATACATGCTGGCAAACGAATTTTCAGCAGGAGTTATTACTTATTAAGATCTATCAAATTTGTGGCCTGGTGTGTACCCGTGTTTTGTTGTCCTTGCCGACGCTAGTAGGGTCGCCATCGTGGGTGGCGTCGGATCACCGGCGAGGGTGAGCTGGTTTGGAGGACTCGGACAATGGCTCAAGGCTTCTCCCCATCGCCTCTTGAAAATTATAACCAGATTGATTTCATGTGGTAAGAATTGTTCTGTCCTTTTACATTATTAGATGCAAAGCATAGCAACAAGTGTGTACCGTTTTTTGATGCAGCTTCCCAAGTACAGTTCAACATTGGATATTACCATGTCAGTTCATGTCTGAATTGTAAATAGGTTCTCAAGTGTTATATTTTCCATGGTCGTGTGTAGAATCATGGTAACATAACATACAAATAATTCTGGAACCATCTTAATCCCGAGATGCCAAGTGCTTGGGTTTTATATGAAGAATCTCAAAAGGAAAGGCATCAGATTAGAAGTTTGACACGGTAGCCGCTGTTCCTCTACTAAAATTAGCCGTTCCTCTACTAAAATTATTCTTGACTGTAGTGATAAAGGTATGAGCAATCTGCACATTTCTTATTGTTGCGCTGGTCAATTCCCTCTATATATGTGGAAAGAAAATGTTGTTTTTGTGTTGCTTCCTATTGATCTATTACAGTTAACATTGCGATAGTGAATAGTAATGATGTCCATGAAAACCCCAAGAAATCGCTAAGAGTTTATCTGGTCATTTGCAGGTTTGATTTTCTCTTCAGTCTGACAATGCATAATTTATTGGGATAATTAACAGGGTGCCCTCAGTTGGCACCACGACCTCAGTTTTACCCCTAGCGCCGAATCGACCTCAGTTTTGCCCCTAGTTTGTGCCAATGACTCCTTTCGCTGCTCCCACCGTTATTTTCTGCCCCCGTTAGGATGCTGACCTGTGGGACCCATCATAGAACCGTTGGCGCGGCATATGGGCCCCAGTTGTTGCGCGTTGGCGCGGCTTGTGTGCCCCAACTGTTGACGGCTGGCGCTGCATGTGGGCCCCAGCTGTTGACGAGGCCCAATGTCAACATGCAGACTACACATTATCCATTTATATTTATTAATCCCTACATGCAGACTAAACATTATCCATTTATTAAACCATCAAATTATTCGTATTAATAATATAAAATATATACTATGATCAACTGAAATTTGTAGATTATCTTAGAAAACATAATGCATCACATCTCTTATATATAAATTTTGTTTACAATGTGCATATTTTAAAGCGATAATTAGAAATATTTTTTTAAAAAAGCGATAATTAGAAAGGATAAAACTTCTAAACCGTGGGTACATATTTGGACAAATATAAGGACATAACTTTATATATAATTAAACATACTTATAATTCGATAACTGGCCCCACTTTACATATAATCAGTGGGGCCTGAGGGACATTACATCTAATTAAAAAAAAACTAACTGCTCCCGCTCTGCATGCGGGAGCCCTTGCCGCCCTCCGGCGCCCGGGGGCCCTTGCCGCCTTCCGGCGCCCTACTTCCATTCCGCCGCCCTGTACTCCATCTCCTTGTTGACGCGGACGCGGCGGTTCTCCGCCCGCATCCTCTCCTCCTCTCGCTCACGGACCCGCTTGATGCTGGCCCGCATTGCCTTCACGTCCTCCTTCGCCTGTTTCTTCTCCTCGGCCTTCAACTCCTTCTTCTCCAGCCGCTCCAGTTCCTTGAGGCGGCGGATCGTCTTGGGGGGAGAGGTCGTAGTGGGCGGTGAGGGAGGGCTTGGGGTTGTGGACGAAGGGCGGCGATGGCGATCTCTCCCGTTTGGGAGATTCGACTTCCTCCGACGTATAATCGGCATCGTACCAAGGCCGATCTTTTGGGCGGTTGTCCTCGTCGGAGACCGACTCGGGGCTAGATGGTAGAGAGTAGGAAGACATGTTCGGGCTTGAAGCTAGGGAGAGAAGGGCAAAAGGGATGGAGAGGGATGAGAAGATGGAGGACGAGTGAAACGGTCTATTTAAAGGCACGATTAGACGTGAATTAATTGGGGTAGATGAAGCAAACAGTGTGAAAACATTGGGTGCAGTATAGAAGAGTCGATGCATGGTCAAAGCGGTGTAGAACAGGCGTAGGCGTAGGCCTAGGATAGCTAGTGATACGGAGTACGATCGCGTGTGCATTAGGCAGTCAAGTGATTCGACGTTGCATGCGTGTATTAAAGAGGTGAAGAGAAGAAATTCCAAAGTCTCACGCCAAATCCTGCCTCGCTGCATATGCATTGATGCGTATCTTTTGAAAACGAGGCGTGGAGAGGGTTCAGGGCTGCTGCAAATGCGACGCGACTCGTGTTTCTGAAACGAGGCGTGTAGGGCTGCTGCAAGTGCGACGCGACGTTTACTCTTTTCTTCTTCTGCCACGTTGTTTACTCTGAAAAAACACCCAGTCCATGCACCGCTTCATTTTCAAACGTTTGATCGTAAGGAACGGTGCAGAGCGAGTCCATGCATGCAAACTACGGCGGCAACGGCCTGCAGACGCTGAGACGAGCGCTTCTCTGTGCGGGAACGCGATCCTCTGACTTTATATCACTGACAAATGGAGCCCATCACACACCGGACCCACGTGTCATGGGAGAAAGTCAGAGAACATAAGGTGGGCAAAGTAAGAGGATCGCTTTTCACCATCTGCACTACTCGGCCATGTCATTTCTAGATATTTTTAGAGATATTTGGTTGCTTGTGCTAGGATAGCCCATAGGAACACAAAACAAAAAGGTAGAACCCACCTCTTCGGAAGATTCATGATGTTTGGTCCGATACAGGAGTTTCACCCTGTAAGCGCTCACGAGAGAGAAATGGATGCCGGTGAAGCGGGTCACACCCCGGAGAGAAATCTTTGACATCCAAAGCACACAACACACCTATACTATCATGGTATGGAACCCCCTAGCTTGTGTTGGGATCCAGACGCTCCGTAGCCCCCCTCCCGGTGAAACCCTAGCCCCGCTGGAGAAATACCGAACTTATACGGAAACACGCGGTAACTGCGTCGAAAGGGGGTAGCAATGTGGAACTATTTGCTTGCTTGTGCTTGGATAGCCCATAGGAACACAAAACAAAGAGGTAGAACCCACCTCTTCGGAAGATTCAGGATGTTTGGTCCGATACAGGAGTTTCACCATGTAAGCTCTCACGAGAGAGAAATGGATGCCGGTGAAGCGGGTCACACCCCGGAGAGCAATCTTTGACATCCAAAGCACATAACACACCTATACTATCATGGTATGGAACCCCCTAGCTTGTGTTGGGATCCAGACGCTCTGTAGCCCCCCTCCCGGTGAAACCCTAGCCCCGCTGGAGAAATACCGGACTTATACGGAAACACGCGGTAACTGCGCGAAAGGGGGTAGCAATGTGGAACTATTTGCTTGCTTGTGCTAGGATAGCCCATAGGAACACAAAACAAAGAGGTATAACCCACCTCTTCGGAAGATTCAGGATGTTTGGTCCGATACAGGAGTTTCACCCTGTAAGCTCTCACGAGAGAGAAATGGATGCCGGTGAAGCGGGTCACACCCCGGAGAGCAATCTTTGACATCCAAAGCACACAACACACCTATACTATCATGGTATGGAACCCCCTAGCTTGTGTTGGGATCCAGACGCTCCGTAGCCCCCCTCCCGGTGAAACCCTAGCCCCGCTGGAGAAATACCGGACTTATACGAAAACACGCGATAACTGTGTCGAAAGGGGGTAGCAATGTGGAACTATTTGCTTGCTTGTGCTAGGATAGCCCATAGGAACACAAAACAAAGAGGTAGAACCCACCTCTTCGGAGGATTCAGGATGTTTGGTCCGATACAGGAGTTTCACCCTGTAAGCTCTCACGAGAGAGAAATGGATGCCGGTGAAGCGGGTCACACCCCGGAGAGCAATCTTTGACATCCAAAGCACACAAAACACCTATACTATCATGGTATGGAACCCCCTAGCTTGTGTTGGGATCCAGACGCTCCGTAGCCCCCCTCCCGGTGAAACCCTAGCCCCGCTGGAGAAATACCGGACTTATACGGAAACACACGGTAAATGCGTCGAAAGGGCGTAGCAATGTGAAACTATTTGCTTGCTTGTTCTAGGATAGCCCATAGGAACACAAAACAAAAAGGTAGAACCCACCTCTTCGGAAGATTCAGGATGTTTCCACCTCATATTCTTTGAAATCTCTACTCCTGTATTCGAGGAATCTCATTTTAGTGATGGCTTTCGTTCTAATGTTTATAAATCCTATTTATATTTTTCCTAGACTTGTATTAGACCTATATAATGCAATTCCGAAGCCTGAAAATTTATTGGATGAATATTCGTATTATTTATTTTCTTTTGAATAATAATCTTATATTTACTAATTGGAGGCACCATACAAGACACCACGTTAATCCTCAAAATTAAGAAATTGTGTCCATTAGATTAATCGAACATGTATTTATAGCCATCGGATAAACTTAGGGACCTCGCCGTGCTACGCGAAGGAGTCGTCGTCTCTCTGGTCGCTCCCTGGTCGGATTAAAAATAAAAGCGGAAAGTTAAATCTGAGCGTAAGATCCTTCTAGATTTGGTCATGAATGGTTTGTTTTTGACACGCATCCCCATGACTCATTGGCTCTGCACCATCACAGAGATTACCGCGGAGGAAGTTCTTGATCCCATGCATGTGTTTGTCCCTGTAGCGGGTGTGATGTACGCGAAAGAAAAAAGGCCTCGCTCCACCACAATCTATGTTTTAGCTGCCGCTGCCTATGATTCAAATTTCTAGGCTCCTGCCAACCAGCATGCATGCACTGCACGGTGAGTTAACAGATTTAAGATATGTTTATTTGACCATGACTTGGTACTTTTCTCTACGTTGCCATGGTTCCCATGAGTATTAATTTTGTTTTCATATGGTGTGTCAGGCAATCAAAATTGCGAAGCAAGATTAGAGGTCAGTGCCCTCCAAAACAGGAGTTATGCCTCACGTTGAATTTTACAATCCTTGCTTTCCAGGAGTGACGTGCTCCACTGTGAGCCTTTTAGTCCCCAGTCTTTTAGTCTCCAGTGTAGATTTAATAAAATGTATATTTTCTGGCGTGACAATACATATTGCGGTGTGAGCAAAGTTATTTTTTTAAGAAAGCTTCCATATAATCTATTTTCCGTTGATTGTTACATGGTACATAATACGCAGCCCCAAAATTTTTTTTGAGATCAACCACAAATTTTCAGTTCCAATGGAACAACTAACACAGGTTAGTGCTAGGCATAGCAGTAGCATTAATGTCACAGACGTGACCATGGGGAAGCAATGTATTATTATTTTAATAAACCGATTTACTTTGTCATGTGCGGCCTAACTTGGGTATTGATATTTTCTTCAAACCTTTTGGAGTTTTTTCAGTCACAAAGTTTCAGTTTCAATCGTAACAGCAGACAAAAGGTTGTGTTATGCCGCAGCATTACTGCAACATACGTGAGTATGGGTTGAAGCAAGATATATCATATAATTCAATTTTATTTTACCGTGCGTGGAAGCAAGATATATTTTTATAATTCAATTTAATTTATCGAGCAGCCTACTAAGATTGACATTATTATTGTACTCATTTATTTACTAGAGTTCAATTCATAATGCCTTATTGGTGTGGGTTTACAAATTTAATTTGTTAATATAAATGCGCTCAATTATATAGTATAGCCAAACTAAAAGGATGGAAATAAAATTCCAAAAAGTTAATATGTTTAGTTATTTACTTTTTTTTTCTTTACAAGAGAGGGTTTCATTATGTGAAAAATGAATGCCCCTCAGAGCGTTATGGTCAGTTTTTCTCAATATTACCATAGTAGAACTAAGTGTATTAAATATAATCTCCATTCAAAGGTTCGTACTGTCACGTCAAAAGAAAAGGTTGTTATGGTCAAAGTAATTTCTAAGAGTTTTTTTTTGTGTTTTTATCGAATCCTTTCAAGATATCGCAACATGCATAATAATCAATTAGATATTGCATGGTAAATATTAAAAATTATGGTATCAAATAAAGGAAACATACACATGTCAAATAATGAACCAATTGGACAAGTCATTATGCAACTTCATCGTTTCATCCTCTAGAGATATTTGTAATACAATACCATATTGAGAAACGACATGTCAATGCTATGAGACGGTTAAACATAAATTTTTATATGTTGAATACAGCTTATTGCATCATTGCGCAACGCTAGATTGGAGTTTTCGTAGTACATTTCCGTGAGAAAACTATTGGCATGTTGGTCTCCATTTTTTTTCAAAAAATACTTTTATTCAGAACGAGACTCCTTGAAATCATTCCTTCAAAGGTCCACACACAAATATCCGTGCATCATACAAAAAATGAAAAATCGGCTGGGTTGCTCCAAAGCATGGGTTATGCAAGGCCATTTAGGACTTCGCGGCACACCCTAGAAAATTTCTCACATATATGCATTTGCTAGAAATTTCTCATAGATATACATTTGGTAATACGGATATCATTTAGAGACTCCTTAAGTAATTTTTAAGACAAAAGTATTACTCTAACATGTAGCACAAGATAATTGGAGCTCAAATCATCTCTACTTTTATCTACCCTATAAAACAAACCGTAGAAACACATTTTTTTCCAAATGGAATGATAGAAAATTATTGCATGGTTATCAATTCATCTCTTAAACCGTAACTCTCTTTTCCAATATAATATGGTAGCAAATATATTCGTGGACATAAAAGTTTTGGATGAAACCTTTTGTGTTCTATTGTATTCTTAAATCGTAAATAAAACAAGTTTAAAACTTCAAAATGAAAAAATAACTTTGGATCTTTCTTAGTCACACCAAAATGAAGCTTTGGTGAGATTTTGACCTTATTTGAGTTCCAAAGGTTTGAAACTCATCTCATTATCTTGAACTCTCTACTAGACTGTTCAAGATATCACATGTTACACAAGGCTTTTTCGTTACATTCTTTATAAGACATGTTTATATTTTTTTCTCGTTACTATATGACATAACACTACTATGTGCGTCGGCAATATATATTTTCGATTTTTTTTGAATTATGTATTCTCATTTCAAGCTTGGTCAACCCTCTGTTTGACCACCCGAAAAGCTTCTAGAAGGAAACACAGAGATTCGACCTGGGCTGTTGGATCGACGCCTTCTAGAAGGAATCGTGCATCGGACAGATGCGCTCGCAGCCACAGCGAACCGCGAGACGCTCGTTCTGCGCTCTGATTGGTTGGTACGTTGGCCACAGGGATCGCTGGTTCTACATATGATTTCTTTGCTGTTAAGTATTAAACCATGTTATTTAAATAAAAAAATATAATGAAACTTCAGATTTACTACAGCGATGATTTTTATCAGTTTTACATATGATTTTTCTATTAAATCATGTTATTTAAATAATTCAAAACAAATCAAAATGACATGAATCCAACGCACAACGTTGTTATATGTGATATAGTTGCTCCTCAAATTTCTATGGATAATTTTGGCAAGGTCGAATTTTTCATGAAATTATAAACGGGGGTATTTACCCTAGCTTCGGACCTCATTTGAAGCATATTTCTCACGAGAATTGAGCGATGGTTTCAAATGAGCATAAATAATTCATAAAAATATCAAAATGACATGAATCCAACGAACAATGCTGTTATATGTGATATAGTTGCTCCTCAAATTGAATTGGATCTGATAATTTTTACAAGGTCGATTTTTTCATGAAATTCCAAACGGGGGTATTTACCCTAGCTTCAGACCTCATTTGAAGCACATTTCTCATGAGAATAGAGCGATGGTTTCAAATGAGCATAAATTATAAAAAAAAATCAAAATGACATGAATCCAACACACAATGTTGTTATATGTGATATAGTTGCTCCTCAAATTTATTTGGATAATTTTGGCAAGGTCTAATCTTTCATGAAATTTGAAACGGGGGTGTGTACTCTAGCTTCAGACCTCATTTGAAGCACATTTGCCCAAAATTTTGGAATGACTTAGTTCAACATCATACAACATTATTCAAACATTCTTTTCGCTTTTAATCTACATTCTGGCTCGAGATTTTGTTCAGAAATACTCAAAATTAATTAAAAAACGCGAACTCGTTGAAATAGGCTCAAATTCATAGATTCGACGATAGTTTTACAAAAAGCTAGACGGCATAATTTAACTAAAAACATTGAAAAAACTTAAAAAGAAACTACGGTTGGCCGAGGCTCGCCGCGATCACCCGGCCTGGTCGTCGCCCTCCTCCTAGACGTCGTCCTCTACTCCTCTTCCTCGTCGTTCTCATCGCTGTCGTCGTAGGCCAGCATGTTGGAGGGCCCCGCCTCGTGGTCGTTCTTGGCTAAGGGCGATGGGTTCGCCAGCGTAGCGATCGCATGCCGCTCCGCTCTGCCTCGGATCCGCAGCCGGTGCAGCTGCGCCTGCTCGGAGGGATGGCGGCGGTCCCGCCTCTCGCTCTGCAGGGCAGCCTTGCGCCGGTCGCTCTCGTACAGCGCGACGACCGCCTGCTGCTCATCCGACGCCGCGGTTGCGGCGAGCTGCCGGTAGACCTGGCGCTCCGCCTGCTCCCTCTGGTGGGTCTCCAGGGATGCACGAACAGCGGCAGCCTCGGCCGCTGCCGCCGCCTCCTTGAGCCAGGAGCGGACCGTGTGGAACGCCTCCTCGTTCCGCCATGTTTCGAACGAGTAGACGGCGGCGTGCTGCTCGGGCCAGATAGGCTGCCTCCTCCTGAGCCTCTCCTCCAGCGCCGCGCCTCCTGCGGCGGCTCCTGCTCGGGCGCCGCCTCCTCCTGCGGCTGCTGCTCGTTCTCCTCGTAGAAGAACTCGTTGTCGCTATCGGCGTCACTGTGGCCCCGCATCGCGGCCGCGGGGCGGCAGTACAACGGCGAGTTGCGGTTTGCACGGAGCCGGCGAGGCATCGTCTCAGGGTGTCTAGGTGGAAATGCAGCGATGAGAGCGAGTGCGGTGAGGGCGAGATTAACGGCTAGAATGGGGAGAGCGGCGAGCGGCGAGGGGCCTTTTGTAGCGCGTGACGTTACTCCGGCAGTCTTTGACCGACGCGGGGCCCGCGGTTTTCCCACGCGTCGCTGAACCCAGCGGAAAGTTTGGGTGTGGACTATTCAAACTGCACGGTCCCACCTGTAAGCTCCGGACGGTTTCAAAGAACTTGGCAGTCCCACCCGGACCCACTTCGCGAAACGGAGTCTGACTCCTCGGACCCACTTCACGGAACGGATTCGACTCCAAACTTACTGTTCCGGCCTCTCCATAGTAGTTGCGCACGGACTAGGGGCAAAACTGAGCACCATTCGACGCTAGGGGTAAAACTGAGTAGAAGTGGTCCGCTGTGGGCAATTCGATAAATGACCCTAATTTATTTTATGGAGGAGCAGAATACCACGATCACAATCACTTTTTTTTGTAGCACCAAAGCTTGAGCAAACTGTATATAGGATTATTTAGATCTCATTTAGTGCCGATAAAAGAGTTTCTCCATAAAAAGCCATACTCGCTGCCCGAAATGGCTAAGTAGCGAGAGCTTAGTGATACAGATGAGAGTGATGCTGAAGCTAAAATCAATAAGCATATTTCTGAAGCCAAGAACAAGGAGCTTAGCGGGAGCAAATTTTTGGTCCACTTCCCGAGACACATGGGAGGCCATTGGCTGCTCGTAATATGGAGCTACAAGGAAATGAGGATTTTGCATGTCCACAACTAACAAGCGTCCAAACATCATTGAGAGTATCCAATGTAAGTGACATACTCCTGTTGACATTTTGATTAGATATTTTTCTTTGTTTCCTTCTGGAGCCAGTTAGCAATCAAAAAGTCCATAATGGAGCCCATTGTTCCTTATTTGATGGGCATGCATGGTGCCAATTTGTATTATTTTATATTATGCTAACTACATGCTTCTGTTCTATGCATGCTACACTTATTTGATGCCTTGAGTTCACTTCTAGCTTCACCTCAATAGAAATGCCCATATTCGGCTGCATTTGTAAATTCCGCATGTCCATTTCACCAGCTAGACAGCTAATGGCCTAATCGTAGTAAGTGCCTGATTTTAGTTCAACCAATCTTTGTTCAGCGTGTGTTGCTCGGTTGATAAATGATAACCGAAGTTGATATAAGCATATTACATTTCAAACAAATAAGTCAGAGATAAAAACAAGGGTTGAAAACAGGGATTAGAAATGTCTCTTGAATGCTTGCCTTATGATGTTCGATGGATTGCTTGATGCCTATATATACGTAACCTTATAATATTTGCAAATATTTACAACTTTGTAGCATATCCAAGGTTATATTGTATGTGTCAAGTTATGAATTATTTTCAACCATTATAATGTTTGTGTATATTGTTGAAGGCTAATGGGACCAATGCTCAACTGTATATTGTCGCGGGCAAATCGATTCTATGTTGCTTCTTTTTTTGCTTCAATTTGTTGTCCTTGTATTTTGTGGAATGTAGTTAAGAAAGAATCTGATAACCTCTATGCAATGTAGGTAAGAAAAAATCTGATAGCATGCTCTCTTAATTGATTAGGAGAAATGTCATGTTTTAGTTACTTCAATGGAGCCTTATACATTAAGTTGTACGACAGGATGGATGACGTCGTTATCCTTACGTTAAAGTTGGGAATTTCCAGGTCTTTTAATTTTGTGATGGGGCAAGTGACACTCCAGGCCCATGGTTGTGTTGTGCTTGGTTAGTGGTCCTGCATTCATGCTGTATGAACTTTCCTTTCCCGTTTCTTGCTATTTGAGAATATCAAATTAGATTTCAATATTTGGTCGACGGAGATGTCGATTTTCTCGTGCGGCATACCAAACTTGTTAGTGTTTATCTTATGCACGTCGATGTCGCAAGCCTGCCATGCTGGATAGGATTACTACTTATTAACTATTATGCGCATAAACAAAAGTATATAGTTATTAAATAACAAGTACTTATTTTAACATTTTTTGTGTTTCCTATGGGTACATATATCTATTCTCCTATAATCCTCACCTTGTTCAACAACCTATGGTCATTTTTGTGGTCCCCATGGTTTGAAAATAACTCTCGACTTGAATTTCTTGTGTTAGCCATGGCAATGCGGGTTCATTGGAGCAGCGTGGGTCTGCCTATGGTGAAGGAGTACCGCAACGCCGAGCGCCCTCGAGGAGACTCCGGTTTGAGAAAGGATCAACGAGGAGAAACTATGCATTTGTTCGTGATAGTTGCGCTAATGTAGATCAAGGTGATGTACTAGGGATGTGTTCTTTATTTGGTCATTTTTTTTAACAGGGGTCAGAATTTGACAGCTCTTATAACATTTGTAGCATTGCTCCGGAAGCATCTGCAAAGTTTCAAGGAAACATGAGAAAGAAAAAAATGATGTAGATCTTAGAAAATAGACGTAGATAGCTGCATCTCTTTCAGAATTTTCCGCCTTTCTGTTCCACCTTGTTTGATCAAGGATACACATTTTCTCACAAAGTTGTGTACTTCACATCCATGTACAGAAAGATGTATTTTTTCCGTAGACGTTGTACTTTATAAAATTACAGCATGAGAGGCTACTCATTGTTTCAATTCTGAGTTGATATTAGATGAATGGTTCCAGACATTAATACATGCTTAAATCTTTTCTTCAACCAGATGCATTGTTAGGACTTGTGGGTGATTGTATGCCAGTTGAATGTGTTAAATCTTTCTACTTGAGTTTTTATATTTGACACTAAGTCGATGTAAATTGAGCATCATGTGATCCATTTCAGATAGATGTCTAACTGTCTCTTGGGCCCATTAAACGAGTGTGTCCGCCCAATTCCGGTAAAGGTCCATGTACAGAACATTTTTTTGCCAGTCTTCGGATTTCTAGACGACTTTATGCAGCTATGAGCCTGCGATGTTGGGATCTTCTTTCTGCATCTCATGGCAAGTTCTTGTTAGACCCGTAAAGGATGATATAATTTTTAATTTTGGGACATTTACCAAGAACAATGTGCACAAAGATACCACAATGGTGGTTGTAGCGCGAGAAAGGAATATTTTCTAAAATTTGTGTTGATGTTGGACAAGAATATTTTCCGGAAGATAATTTTGCTTTTATGCAATGCAGCGCCTGCAAATAATTTCATCATTGTTCCTTTAAGATTTCTCTATCCTTTATTTTCATCTTTCTAACCCCAGTTAACATGGTGACAATTTATACTTCCTCGGAGCGCGAGCGCAAATTTTTGATCAGTGTGTCCTATTTTTTTTTTTCCCGTGGCAACGCACGGGCATTCAACTAGTAAAAATAATCGCCCGTAGTAACGCACGGGCATTCAACTAGTTTTCTTTAGAGAATATCGCTCTTTATTGACTAAAACACATCAATACAAGGATTAGCTAGGGACTCGTCCCTGGAAACCAAATAAAGAAAGATTACAAGTAGAGCGCACCGAGGCGCGAGCTAACTTATGAGCTACGGTATTTAGGTCACGATTGATGTGTCTGAAGGCTAGCGAGGTGAACTTCGCAGCCAAAAACTTGATATCTAGGATCAACGTCCCCACATAGGACCTGTCAGAAGCTGATGAGTGAAGGCGCCTAACCAGTGTCAAGCAATCCGACTCTATAATGCAACTTTCAACACCATTCCCCAGAAGTACTGTCATAGCTTTTTTGTATTTCCAGTCCCTCGGCAACCTCGGGTAGAGGGAACTGATCTAGCCCTTCCGAGCATGACAGAAGAGCCCTTACGTGATGGTCGCGTAGAACCCCTCCCCAACCCATGCCATGCTCAGTAGGGAACAGAGCTGCATCAACACACATGGATAGGTAGCCTAGAGGAGGAGGGTGAAAGCTCATGATCCCTCTAATGATTTTGGTGATGATAACAACGCGGGTATCATCTCTCTAACAATATTGTTTAAGTATATGCAGCTGGCCTCTCAGATGATTATTGATAAATGCACTCAAAAAGTTCATTGAGGAGTTCTGAAAATGATCTCTACTGCTACCGGAAATTTCAGCTGCTTTCCCCGGAATTTCCGGTGTGTATGGGGCGGAATATACGACCCTCGCACCGGAATATTCCGGCCCCTCTGGCCACTTCAAAACGACTAAGTACTTCTTCTACTGCCCGCGCACAGTAGGTGGGGCGGATATTTGCCCGGAATATTCCAGGGCAAATTTCCGGCCCTCTGGTCCTTAGCAGTTTTTGGAGATTTCTCAGATGCCCGCGCACAGAGATGGGGGCGGATTATTGGCCGGAAATTTCCGGCCCGGATTATTCAAATGTCTGGCCTGGTCCTTAGCAGTTTTTTGGCGCGGTGCTGCTGCCCGCGCACAGATATGGTGTAACACCTGGGGTGTTACCCTAGATAGAAAATTGGTTGTTGCATTGCCTCACATGCATCATATGCATTGCATCATGTTTGCAAAACAAATCAAAGATTCAAACCAAATTAAACTTTCCCACATTAACCAAAATTGCAAACTAAAACCAATTCAATTGTTTTTCAATATTTCGAAGTTGTTTTAATCCAATTGCCTGTTAATAAAATTTCCCCCCTTTGTTTAAAACCCTAATGACAAATTAAATTTCAAATAAAATCATAGTTGATATGATCCAAATTGAGGTTTAAAAATTAAATTCTTGCAAAACAAATTTTTCAATAATGTTTGCATAATGGTTGAACTTATTAAATGGAATTTGCCTATTTCCAAAATTTCCCAAACCAAACATTGTTTGAAATTCACCTAAAACCTTTAAACCAAATTAACTATTCAAAATTGTGAAACCATGATTAACTCTTGCTTTAATTATTTGTTTTGGAAAATGAACACCAATAATTTATAAAAGAAAACCCTAAACCCCCCCAAATTCTATTCCTATTTTTCCTCTTTAATCCTTTACAAAAAATGTTCATAAGGAAAAAATCAAAAGCAAAAAAAAAGGGAGGAGAGAGGGCAGCCCACCTCTTTCCCCTTATTTCTCCCCAAGCCCACCATCGTTTCAGCCCATTACCCCCCTCTCTTTTCTGTCTTCTTCCTCCTGCCAACGTCACCCTGTACGAACTCGTTCAGAACCGTATGATCCTCCTCCACCCCCTGGATGCCATGCCGTACATGGCCCTCTTCTCCTTAAGTATCTACCCATCCCCCTCTGCTGCAAACCCTAGAACCCTAGCCCATCCCCTAGCGCCGTCATTCCTCTCTCCCCCCCAAGCCCTTATGTTCCTGAACAGAGAAACAGAGCACCACCGAGCCCCCATGGCCGCCACCTTCCCATCCCCCATGATCACCTCGAGGGGCAACCGTTCCCGGGAATGGAACCGCCCCATCAAGCTCTCCCTCTTTGGCGAAGGCGCCTTGGACCGAGGAGGCCCCGGGCGGCCGCGCCGTCGAGGTTTCCGGCCGGCCACCTCCTGCTGCATCGCCAACCGCCTCCCTGCATCCGCCCCGTCCGCCTCCTCCTTGCTGCTTCGAGCCCCAAGGTGAGGCCGCCCCCCATCGACTTCCTCCCCTCTCCCTACTCCTTGGCCGCACGCCCCCCACGGCGCCTCCCCGCAGCGGCCGGCGAGCAGCGCTGCCCCTCCATGGAAGACAACGATCTGGTACCTGCAGTTGCAGTACGCACAGGTTCAGTTACGTGAGCAAAATTCAGAAAATAGCGCGCGTCCAACACCTTATCCACCCCCGAGCCCCTTCTCTGTCAAGAAACCGCACCCATCCCACTGGTTAGCACCACCACCACACAGTGGGAGGTCCCAGGGTCGAATCCCACCTCCCACCAATAAACCACCTTTTATTTTTTTGCAATGTTTTGGTCACAGAACTTATAGGAAATCACACCTAGGCCCCTGGCAATTATTTCTAGCCCTGCAATAATTTTTTTCCAAGTCCCTGGTTCACTAAAAATGGCACATTCACCCCAAATCTTGTAAATTGCATAATAAAATCATTTTAGCTCCAAATTCAACATTTTTAATATGTTTTCTGTCCCAAATTGAATGTTGTATCCAAATATAAAGTTTGTTTACTATTTTGAATATTTAAAATTGGTGAAACATTTGAAAACTTGTCAAATTCACTTAAATTTGCAAAATTCATAACTTGTTCATAAAAATTCCAAATTCCACAAACTAAATATGTTTTCCAATCAATTTTTCATCTACTTTCCAAATATAAATTTTGTTTGCTGTTTTGAATAATTTAAATTGCTGAAAACAACTGTTTCTTGTTTATTGCATTTAAAATTGCCAAAATAATAACTTGCTCATTTTAAATCCAATTTCCGCAAATAAAATATGTTTTCCATACCATTTTGAATAACCTTTTCAAATATAAATTTTGTTTCATGGTTTGAATAATTTAAATTGCCTAAATAATTTAATACTTGTTTAATTCATTTAAATTTGATCAAATCATAACTTGCTCAAAATAAAATAATTTTGAACATGCAAAATATGTTTTCAAACCATCAAAGTGTGAACTTTTCAAATGTGAGTTTGAAATTATGTTTTGAACAAATAAAACTTCAATTAAATTCAAACGTGTTTCAAATTCATTTAAAACTTGTTTAATATTGTTTAATTCATAATTAAATTACCCTAATTCCTATTTCAATATTTGAAACATGTAATCCAACTAAAAGTTGATGTTCTTTTCAAATATAAACTTTGTTAATTGTTTTGAACACTTTAACTTGATGAAAACAACAATTGTTTGTGTGACACCCTTAAGGAACTAAAATTCTCTAACTTAATAAATAAAATTTCTAAAATTGTTAAACCTTATTTCAATTGATTCTATTGTTGTTATTTTGTTGTTTTCCTCATCCATGCATCATGCTAATCCACCTTCATCTGTTGATTAGTTGGAAAACAAATAATCTAACCATAATTCATGGGCTTTTCATATGCAACTCAAATTGCATATGGGTCCATTTAAATCTGTTTATCTTGTCAACTAGTTTACCTTGATGCATCTTTAAACCTGTCATGCATCCATATCTTGATCATGCTGGATCTTTTGCCGTAGTAGTAATTGTTGCATCCGGTGTTTGTTCGAGGTTCGTTGCTTCTTCCCGGATAGGACGTTGAGATGATGTGAGCAACGACAAGTTCTGCTACCTTGCGGGATCTCAGGCAAGTATACTCACTTGCTGCCAAATGGCTGCCTTTCATCACTTGTTACCGATTCTTTCCGTTGATTCTTTTCTGCTATCCTTAGTAGTAGTTGTTTCTGTTACGAACCCATCACATGAATCCCTTAACCTTGATATTGCCTCACCTCCACACCTATAACCATTGCTTGTGCCCGTGTCTTACTAGCATGCTTAGGTTGTTTTGCTCGAGTCTGTTACCCGTTACTTTCTGTTATTACTTCATTATGTTCTTGGGGCTCGAGGTTAATCAATCAATCAATCTTGTTAATGCTAATGGTAATAATAATTTGATGATAAGGCACCGGCAGGAGGCCCCTTGTGGTTTTGAGGCCTGCTAGTGTCGACCCTAATAGGAAAAGGGTCTTGTCTACTGATCCATGATGAGCGCACTACCCGCATGTGGGAAGCGAGTATGGGCGCCCCCCTCAATTTGACTCGATTCACATCTCGTCCAAATCGCCTCATTTAGTTCGGGCTTTCCATTTGCTGCATGCATGATCTTGCGATCCCTTGGATCCCGGGTGGAACTTTCGTAGTCGGCATATAGGAGGACACGTTCTTAGAGTGCTATGAGGGTCCATTTTCTTCTGGGCTCGATTAGCCGTGCGCCTAAGGTGCTTTGGGCTTGATGCGAAGAAGAGTTGAGTTGTGTAGAGTACCTCGCTTGGTGGGTTAGCTCCCCATCTGGCGGGTTATTCTTGCGTGTACGGCTAAATTGGTGCAACCCTGCAGGGATAATCTTCTCGAGAAGCCGTGTTTTCCGCGGTTATGGATTACTTGGTGAAAGTACTGGCTAACAAGTACTCAGGACAACTTAAACCTAATGATCAACAATCTTACACCCAATGATTAACAACTTGACTAGTAATAGGCTTATTGACACAATAATCTGAACCATCACTAATCCAACTGTGTGAGTTATCCTCGGATTGCTTCTTTGGATAACGGGGCGAGATCCAGGATGGGTTTGTTTGAAGTTATCTTTCAGTTGGTTACAATACTCGATCTTATCTTCTTTCTGTTAGCCAGAAGTGGTAGTATATCTCTGTAGTTGGTTAGTGCAGCCTGCTGTCGCTTATTTGCAACTGAAGGGGAACGTAGCATAGAAAACAAAAATTTTCCTACGCGAGAGATACCCGAAAGGCCAAGATCTAATCTATGAGACGAAGTGCAACGGGCAACAAGAGGGTTAAGGAGAACACATACCCTCGAAGACTCAAAGTGGTACGAGATCAAATCTCGTTGTTGGCGTAGTCGTACTCACACCGATCCCGATAGCGAGAAGATGGCACCGCAATCCGGCGGTGCATCCGTGATCGGTCACACGTACGGTTGATGACGACCTCCGTTCCCTCGTTCCAGCGGGGCGCGGAAGTAGAGGATCCCTCGGAACTCCAGCAGCACGACGGCGTGGTGTGGTGGAGAAAAACATTGCTCAGGGCTTCGCCAAGCGCACGAACAAGTGGTGGAGCAGCGGCAGGAGGGAGGAAGAGATGACACAAGTGTGTGTGTGGGGGAGAGGGAGCTCTCACCCCTCCTTTTATAGGAGGGGATGGCAGCCACGAATTTTTGGCTGCCTCCACCTCTCCCTCATCATGTGAGTGGAGTCTCCACTCAACCCACTCATTCTTCCATTAATTCCCACTCAAAATCCCAAGGGTTTTCTTTAATAAATAAATAAAACAATTTTATTTCTTTATTTTAATATTTGTTAATTCCATTAACAAACATTAACATATAACCCCTTGAGTTAGTTGTTAAATCTATTAACAACCATTTGATAAGAATCCCCTTGAACTATTTCAAAATTACTCGAAACAATTTCGGTGACTATTTCAATATTCCCCGAAACAATTTCGGTGCTGTCCAAACTTTTCTCCGATATTCCGTATCCTCTCAAATGCGTCATCGAACCTTAAGTGTGTCACCCTACGGTTCGCGAATAAGATAGACATGATCGAGACTCCTCTCCGATCAATAATCAACAGCGGGATCTGGAGATCCGTGATGACTCCTATATATTCAACGATGACTCTCGTGATCGTGTGAACCAACAACGCCGTGAACTATTCCCTTTGTCTCGCGATATTTTACTTGTCCGAGATTCGATCATTGGTATCAACCATACCTTGTTCAATCTCGTTATCGACAAGTACTCTTTTCTCGTTCCCGTGATATAACATCCTTGTGATCATATCACGTGCTTGCAAGCGGTTTCGATGTGATATCACCGAGAGGGCCCAGAGTATATCTCTCCGTCATTTGGATGGACAAATCCCACTCTTGATCCATGATCCTCAACTAATACTTTCCGAATACTTAACCACACCTTTATAGTCACCCTGTTACGGTGTGACGTTTGATGCCATCAAAGCACTCTTCCGGTATCAGTGATTGACATGATCTCAAGGTCTAAGGAATAAGTTACTTCGTATGTTTGATATAACAATGTAAACTAAATGACTTGATCGCATTGCTATATTCTCTTTGGGTATATGTTCATCACATCATTCTTCTAATGATATGATCCCGTTATTAACAACATCCAATGTTCATGATCAGGAAACCTTGATCATCTATTAATCAACGAGCTAGTTAAAAGAGAGGCTTTACTAGGAACCATTGTTTGTTTATTAAGCACACATGTATCAACGTTTCCGGTTAATACAATTCTAGCATGAGAAATAAACATTCATCATAAACAAGGAATAAGATAATAACCATTTTATTATTGCCTCTCGGGCATATTCCCTTCAGTCTCCCACTTGCACTAGAGTCAATAATCTAGTCTGTAAGCACTTTAACACATATGGCGTACCAGTGTTATTACCATGCTTCGCATGCGGTAAACATCATCAAAAAGATCTGAACTGTTCAGGTCCTATTGTATTTGCATGTTCTTTGCGTCTACACGCATCACTCATTCTCTAATGAGATGGCTTTGTATATATATATGGTCAATTGATGAAAACTTAATTCCTCAGCTTAAACTGATGTCACTAACATTGTGAAAATGTAGCTTCATAGTGTTAGCATTCTTGGAAACTCACCAAGTTCTGGTGATACCTTAATTCCTCAGCTTAAACTGATGTTACTAACATTGTGAAAATGTAGCTTCATAGTTTCAGCATTCTTGGAAATTCACCAAGTTCAATAAAGAACTCCTTGACACAAAATACGCTTATAATCAGTTGTTAACACAACGATATACTTATGTCTTTGTTGTAGTATCTGTCACAATATTTTAATTTTGAAACTCTTTCAAATCCAGCATGGAACTTTCTTCCATCCTATTGTGCTACCCTTCATCACATATTTTATTTGAGATAAAATTACTTGAATAAATGACAAGACTATTAGTGTAACATATTACAACTAATATTTTGTCATTACTATATAGGAAAACATATCCTTAGCATTTCTAAAATGACACAAGGATCTCTCCCACTGTCGTCTAATCATCATATGAATTATCCTACTATAACATTTTATAGCATAGGACTCATCTGGTTGTGTACATAGCATGGAAACATGACTTAGAAATCTCAATTTCAATGATGCTCATCATGTGTCAAAACACATGAATCTTGCTCAATTATTTTCCATGTGACAAGAACTCCTTCTTGTCATTTTCATATTGACTTACTTCAATATTTCATCTATGTAATTTGGCTTCAATCATATCAGGTGCGTCAACCCATCTTTTATAGATATCGATGCCCAATATCTTCTAAGCCTTTCATCAATATGAAAATCTTAACCGTGTTAATTTAAAATACATATTTTCCAATCAACCATATGTCATCTACATAAAGTATTGGAAATATGTCATAGCGCTCCCACTTAATTTCTTGTAACTTTACAAGCATCTTTATCGCTCATGATGGAATCAAACTCTTTTGATAACTTCATTAAGGTAAAGATTTCAACTTCGTTATGCTCACTTCAACCATTGAAGTGTGCATACCTTTCTAGCAACCTTTTTGAATTTTACAAAACTCTCAGACTGTGTCAAGTACACATCCTTGATAAAACTTCCTTGAGAGGAGAGTTGGTTTTGTTATTCAACTACCATATCATAATATGTAACTTTGCTAGAACTATCTGCAAAGACTAAGCATCACTGCGGAAGATCAAAATCTTGTAGTAGTGAACTCTTTGAACTTCGTCGAAAACAACTTTTCGATAAGTACAACTTTCAAAGGATGTAAAATCCATGTCTTTGTCGCTATATAGACCCTTTTGCTATCGTTAGGCATCATGCCTATCGAAAGGACTACCAAGTCACATACTTGATATTCATACAAGGATACTATGGCGGATATAATGACTCATAGTCAATTTTACGAAGCCAGGGCCCATCATTTGCTTCCTTTATAAGGTTCAGGTCCTTTTGTTGTCAAAACAACACTTTACACTTAAACCACAAGTTGTTCTAAGTACAAAGTTTTTGGACTTTACTGGTACAGTTCGCAAACTCATTTGAAGTATCTACAACATTTGTAGTGTCTTCTACTTAGTCAAAATAGTAAACCCCGGAACAACTTCCAGTGCTGCGCTACTCTTGACATGATAACGAAGATTCTCTAACCTCGTTGAGTTTGTACTGTGCTCCCACTCACTTGTTTCGCAAGAACTACTTTCTCGAGAAATCAACCCTTTCTGACAAACAACATTTGTCTTTTGGTTCGGTGCTAGGAGAAATACCCAATGTTTTATTTGGGATAACCTTATAAACATATATTTATCCTATTTTGGTTGTAAACATTTTACACATGCTATGCATACCAAAACTTAAGAAAAATGACAATTCGGGTCACTACCCAAACCATATCTTATATGTTGTCAATTTCAACGGATCATGATGGTGCTCTTTTCAGTGGAAAAAACGGTTGTCACTAATGTATAAAATACAAAATTATAATGGCATTTTTATTAATCTTACCATGTCAAACAAGGTTTGATTTTTGTCTCTTGAATACTCCAATCTAATGTGGGGTATTCGAGAAGTATAAGTTGTAGAACAATTCTGCAACTTCTCAGATGTTTTGCTAAACTTGTAACTCAAACTTTATCCTTTATGATCCAATCATAAATACTTGATTATCTTGTTACAATGATTTTAACTTCATATTAACAACCTTTTGAACCAATTCAAAATGTCAAACTCTGTTCCCTTTAAATAGATATACTCACATATCTACTTAAATCATCGACAGAATTTTATGAAGGAAAAATTAATCCACCATACATGACTACACATAATGGACTATATACATCAATATGTATAATCTCCACTAAATTAGTCGTCCATTCTACTTTGGCCTATGAACGGAATTCTAGTCATCTTTTGGAAGAGGTCTCACAAGCGTCAATTTATTCAAAACAAAATGACTCCGGAAGTCCATCAATATGGAGTTCCTTCATGTTTTCCTTTCCGATATGAACTAAAATGGTGGTGTCACAATTTAAGTGAAAATCTTTTACGTCTTGCAACGTTTAGCATTCAGTCTTATAGATGTTTACTTTACCAACATGATTTATATTAACATATCCATCAATTATGGAATATGGTCATCGTTTGAACAATCTCATTTGTTCTCACAAAAGACTAGAACAAAATAACAAATTATTAAGTTCTTCAAATAAATCTTGACTGTTTGGTTCGATACGACAATGAATACAATAACACTTTACTTATGTTCTTGTCATAATCGATTCCACATCTATTACTAGTTCCTTTTAGGCCCTTGTATTTCTTTCATTGCGTTGCTTTGTATGACAACTCATACCAACCAATGTGGTATCAAAATACCCAAAAATACTTTGTTAACTAGTAATACATCTATAACTTGTATATCAAGCATATACTCCTGAGCTGGACTTTCCAGTTATCTTCTTTTTCTGCCATATATCTTTTTGTAATTCTATTTTCAATATTCACTTTCCTTTATAGAAGAATCATTCAACATCAAACAATGCTAGTCTTACTAGCTCATTTTCTTTGGCGTGTTAGTCATATACTATCACCCATTGAGTCATACTTTGAGTTTGATTGTTCTACTAATATCACCATATTAATAGCATTCTTCTAGATTCCACTCTTAGCAATTTCCAAGTAAGGTAAACTACTTTACCCATACTTCTAATCCATCCCATCATAACAATTTTATGATTAAGCTACTATAGCTCGAAGGAAGGAATTTAGAGGATAATTTTTAGCATCCAATTTCTTGGAATATTCAAACGCCTAGCGTCTTCAATCATTGCATATATTCAGATAATATAAGCAAACATTGTCACGCTAAATTATACTCAGTCATGTTGCCACAAATAAGTTTCTAGATATCAATATATCTTTCACTTGATTGTTTCTGAAAACAATTCTTTTCGGTTCCTAAATCACCTTGATCAACAAAACATTCTTTTGAAGATAAAGTAATACGGAAGCAACCATGACTCTGGATTCTAAGTAGGAATTATTTGCTCTCTAGATTAATCAATCATTAACCACGTGGAGCTAGGTAGGAAATACCAAAAATCTACAAAAGGACTCAATTTTAAATTTCACTAATACGGTACCAATCTTAAATGGTATTTACCAGATCATAACAGTTATATCTCAATTAACAATCTAAGTGTAAGGTAATTATAGATGCCAATGAATACTACAATTTGTGCAAATTCACTTTGATTGGTTGTTCATGATAAATAAGTTCAAGTTAATTCAAAATTAAACCATGAACTCCCACTCAAAAACAACATCCCTCTTAGTCGTCTTTAGTGATTACACGAACCAAATTCACTACACCAAAACCGATCATCACGTGAGATGATGTAGCTTCAAAGGCGAACATCGACATGTTCATCATATCATCCATATGACTCATGCTTTACCTTTCGGTTACGTGTTCCGAGGCCATGTCTGTACATGCTAGGCTCGCCAAGTAGAACCGTAGTATTGCGTGTGTTTCAAGGCCATGTTTGTACATGCTAGGCTTGAAAACACCCGTTGTATGCGAACGTTGAGTCTGTCACACCCGATCATCACGTGGTGTCTCGAAACGACGAACTTTCTTAACGGTGCATACTTTAAGGAAGAACACATTATTATCTTGATATTAAGTGAGAGGGATCATCTTATAATGCTACCATCGTTATCTAAGCAAAACAAGATGCATAAAAAGGATTAACATCACAAACATCACATGAAAGGATAACGTGATATGATATGGTCCTTCTTGCACTTGATCTCCATCATGTGCATTATGGTATGATCTCAATCATTCCACCGGCGTGGTACCAAGTACCACGGTACCCCAAACTTGATTGTCCATCAATAAGAAGACAACCATATGGATACCTTCCGGTATATCAATAATTTACAAAATAGATCATCTCATAATCAAATTTGTAATATTGACCATATCACATCACATGCCCAGGAAAAACTAGTTAGACGCTTCTAATTTATTTTTGCATATTTTACGTGGCTTAGGGCTTTCGAGGATAGAACCGTTCATACCTACGAACATCAACCACAACGTTGATAAACATATATTTAGCAACCCTTCATAGATTAGATCTTAACTATAGTAGGAGAAACAGACACCCGCAAGCCACTTATGCAATACAAGTTGCATGTCAGTTGTGGAACAAGTCTCATGTACGTGGACATGTAAGGTTAGTCCGGGCCGCTTCATCCCACTATGCCACTAAGATCATAAAATAGTCAAGGAGGTAATAACATGATCATCAACGCCCACATACACCTATGTGTTCTACCCGTACAAAACATCTACGCATAGATCCGGCTCTGATACCACTGAAGGGGAACGTAGCATAGAAAACAAAAATTTTCCTACGCGAGAGATACCCGAAAGGCCAAGATCTAATCTATGAGACGAAGTGCAACGGGCAACAAGAGGGTTAAGGAGAACACATACCCTCGAAGACTCAAAGTGGTACGAGATCAAATCTCGTTGTTGGCGTAGTCGTACTCACACCGATCCCGATAGCGAGAAGATGGCACCGCAATCCGGCGGTGCATCCGTGATCGGTCACACGTACGGTTGATGACGACCTCCGTTCCCTCGTTCCAGCGGGGCGCGGAAGTAGAGGATCCCTCGGAACTCCAGCAGCACGACGGCGTGGTGTGGTGGAGAAAAACATTGCTCAGGGCTTCGCCAAGCGCACGAACAAGTGGTGGAGCAGCGGCAGGAGGGAGGAAGAGATGACACAAGTGTGTGTGTGGGGGAGAGGGAGCTCTCACCCCTCCTTTTATAGGAGGGGATGGCAGCCACGAATTTTTGGCTGCCTCCACCTCTCCCTCATCATGTGAGTGGAGTCTCCACTCAACCCACTCATTCTTCCATTAATTCCCACTCAAAATCCCAAGGGTTTTCTTTAATAAATAAATAAAACAATTTTATTTCTTTATTTTAATATTTGTTAATTCCATTAACAAACATTAACATATAACCCCTTGAGTTAGTTGTTAAATCTATTAACAACCATTTGATAAGAATCCCCTTGAACTATTTCAAAATTACTCGAAACAATTTCGGTGACTATTTCAATATTCCCCGAAACAATTTCGGTGCTGTCCAAACTTTTCTCCGATATTCCGTATCCTCTCAAATGCGTCATCGAACCTTAAGTGTGTCACCCTACGGTTCGCGAATAAGATAGACATGATCGAGACTCCTCTCCGATCAATAATCAACAGCGGGATCTGGAGATCCGTGATGACTCCTATATATTCAACGATGACTCTCGTGATCGTGTGAACCAACAACGCCTTGAACTATTCCCTTTGTCTCGCGATATTTTACTTGTCCGAGATTCGATCATTGGTATCAACCATACCTTGTTCAATCTCGTTATCGACAAGTACTCTTTTCTCGTTCCCGTGATATAACATCCTTGTGATCATATCACGTGCTTGCAAGCGGTTTCGATGTGATATCACCGAGAGGGCCCAGAGTATATCTCTCCGTCATTTGGATGGACAAATCCCACTCTTGATCCATGATCCTCAACTAATACTTTCCGAATACTTAACCACACCTTTATAGTCACCCTGTTACGGTGTGACGTTTGATGCCATCAAAGCACTCTTCCGGTATCAGTGATTGACATGATCTCAAGGTCTAAGGAATAAGTTACTTCGTATGTTTGATATAACAATGTAAACTAAATGACTTGATCGCATTGCTATATTCTCTTTGGGTATATGTTCATCACATCATTCTTCTAATGATATGATCCCGTTATTAACAACATCCAATGTTCATGATCAGGAAACCTTGATCATCTATTAATCAACGAGCTAGTCAAAAGAGAGGCTTTACTAGGAACCATTGTTTGTTTATTAAGCACACATGTATCAACGTTTCCGGTTAATACAATTCTAGCATGAGAAATAAACATTCATCATAAACAAGGAATAAGATAATAACCATTTTATTATTGCCTCTCGGGCATATTCCCTTCAGCAACAACCCTTTCCTTTCCGTTGATCCTAAAGTATTTGTATCTTGTGATGACTGGCTACGCCGGTATCTTGTGAGTATGGGTTTTATCCCCCTTGCCAGTACTTAACCGTACTGACCCACGAATCTCTTTCGTGGCTGCATATTCAACATTGCAGTCAACAGGTTTGAAGTCTGACGACGTTAGCTTGGGAATCCCTCCGGCTTGGCCTGGGCAGGGATTGGACGCTCTCGGTTATCTTCAGGACTCTTAGTCCAATTTGGATCTTGTCCGTAGACGGACGATATGTTGTTTCTTCCGCTGTTATTTTTTGATCTTTGTAATGTATCAGTTGTATCCCTGGCTCGTCTGAGTCATCTTGTATCTATCTGATTCTGTTGTAATTGTGGAATATTCGTGAACTATTGTAATGATTATCGCAAGTGGCAACCTGGAATCGGTTATTATGTGGATTTTGGCGGGAATGCTGAAATCTGCATAGTGCCCGATCTCGGGGCGTCACAAATGGTATCAGAGCCTTGGTTCCGATTCCCGATATTGTTTCGATACGAATGGTTATCGAAGCAACGGGTCCACAAAGCCTGTAGGATAACCTCGCTAACGGTCGCTGTTTCTAGAGTGTCAAAAACTATTTCCGCTAAACTATTTTGGAAAAACATCTCGATAGGATTCTTGTTTTCTCCTTATCTCTATTCTATTCCCCTCCCATCTTATTTGTTTTGGAGTCTACTCTCGTACTCAATCTTTCAAAGTGTTAGGATCCCACGTGGGTGGACGTTTTCTGAGCCCTTAACCTAATAGGTTCGATCATCAGAAGATTCCTGGTGGAAGAACATCGTCGTCAGCCCTAGCAAGAATCTCTTGTTAGTGGTGTCGAGAAGCCCTTGTTAGTGGTGTCGAGGAGATCAGCCGGAAGCATGAAGAATCGATAGTAGAATTTCTTTCCCCTCCCGGGTTAGCAGGTGGATTGCGAGGGCGCAATCCCTTGTTAGTGGTGTCGTCTGTAACACCTGGGGTGTTACCCTAGATAGAAAATTGGTTGTTGCATTGCCTCACATGCATCATATGCATTGCATCATGTTTGCAAAACAAATCAAAGATTCAAACCAAATTAAACTTTCCCACATTAACCAAAATTGCAAACTAAAACCAATTCAATTGTTTTTCAATATTTTGAAGTTGTTTTAATCCAATTGTCTGTTAATAAAATTTTCCCCCTTTGTTTAAAACCCTAATGACAAATTAAATTTCAAATAAAATCATAGTTGATATGATCCAAATTGAGGTTTAAAAATTAAATTCTTGCAAAACAAATTTTTCAATAATGTTTGCATAATGGTTGAACTTATTAAATGGAATTTGCCTATTTCCAAAATTTCCCAAACCAAACATTGTTTGAAATTCACCTAAAACCTTTAAACCAAATTAACTATTCAAAATTGTGAAACCATGATTAACTCTTGCTTTAATTATTTGTTTTGGAAAATTAACACCAATAATTTATAAAAGAAAACCCTAAACCCCCCCAAATTCTATTCCTATTTTTCCTCTTTAATCCTTTACAAAAAATGTTCATAAGGAAAAAATCAAAAGCAAAAAAAAAGGGAGGAGAGAGGGCAGCCCACCTCTTTCCCCTTATTTCTCCCCAAGCCCACCATCGTTTCAGCCCGTTACCCCCCTCTCTTTTCTGTCTTCTTCCTCCTGCCAACGTCACCCTGTACGAACTCGTTCAGAACCGTATGATCCTCCCCCACCCCCTGGATGCCATGCCGTACATGGCCCTCTTCTCCTTAAGTAGCTACCCATCCCCCCTCTGCTGCAAACCCTAGAACCCTAGCCCATCCCCTAGCGCCGTCATTCCTCTCTCCCCCCCAAGCCCTTCTGTTCCTGAACAGAGAAACAGAGCACCACCGAGCCCCCATGGCCGCCACCTTCCCATCCCCCATGATCACCTCGAGGGGCAACCGTTCCCGGGAATGGAACCGCCCCATCAAGCTCTCCCTCTTTGGCGAAGGCGCCTTGGACCGAGGAGGCCCCGGGCGGCCGCGCCGTCGAGGTTTCCGGCCGGCCACCTCCTGCTGCATCGCCAACCGCCTCCCTGCATCCGCCCCGTCCGCCTCCTCCTTGCTGCTTCGAGCCCCAAGGTGAGGCCGCCCCCCATCGACTTCCTCCCCTCTCCCTACTCCTTGGCCGCACGCCCCCCACGGCGCCTCCCCGCAGCGGCCGGCGAGCAGCGCTGCCCCTCCATGGAAGACAACGATCTGGTACCTGCAGTTGCAGTACGCACAGGTTCAGTTACGTGAGCAAAATTCAGAAAATAGCGCGCGTCCAACACCTTATCCACCCCCGAGCCCCTTCTCTGTCAAGAAACCGCACCCATCCCACTGGTTAGCACCACCACCACACAGTGGGAGGTCCCAGGGTCGAATCCCACCTCCCACCAATAAACCACCTTTTATTTTTTTGCAATGTTTTGGTCACAGAACTTATAGGAAATCACACCTAGGCCCCTGGCAATTATTTCTAGCCCTGCAATAATTTTTTTCCATGTCCCTGGTTCACTAAAAATGGCAGATTCACCCCAAATCTTGTAAATTGCATAATAAAATCATTTTAGCTCCAAATTCAACATTTTTAATATGTTTTCTGTCCCAAATTGAATGTTGTATCCAAATATAAAGTTTGTTTACTGTTTTGAATATTTAAAATTGGTGAAACATTTGAAAACTTGTCAAATTCACTTAAATTTGCAAAATTCATAACTTGTTCATAAAAATTCCAAATTACACAAACTAAATATGTTTTCCAATCAATTTTTCATCTACTTTCCAAATATAAATTTTGTTTGCTGTTTTGAATAATTTAAATTGCTGAAAACAACTGTTTCTTGTTTATTGCATTTAAAATTGCCAAAATAATAACTTGCTCATTTTAAATCCAATTTCCACAAATAAAATATGTTTTCCATACCATTTTGAATAACCTTTTCAAATATAAATTTTGTTTCATGGTTTGAATAATTTAAATTGCCTAAATAATTTAATACTTGTTTAATTCATTTAAATTTGATCAAATCATAACTTGCTCAAAATAAAATAATTTTGAACATGCAAAATATGTTTTCAAACCATCAAAGTGTGAACTTTTCAAATGTGAGTTTGAAATTATGTTTTGAACAAATAAAACTTCAATTAAATTCAAACTTGTTTCAAATTCATTTAAAACTTGTTTAATATTGTTTAATTCATAATTAAATTACCCTAATTCCAATTTCAATATTTGAAACATGTAATCCAACTAAAAGTTGATGTTCTTTTAAAATATAAACTTTGTTAATTTTTTTGAACACTTTAACTTGATGAAAACAACAATTGTTTGTGTGACACCCTTAAGGAACTAAAATTCTCTAACTTAATAAATAAAATTTCTAAAATTGTTAAACCTTATTTCAATTGATTCTATTGTTGTTATTTTGTTGTTTTCCTCATCCATGCATCATGCTAATCCACCTTCATCTGTTGATTAGTTGGAAAACAAATAATCTAACCATAATTCATGGGCTTTTCATATGCAACTCAAATTGCATATGGGTCCATTTAAATCTGTTTATCTTGTCAACTAGTTTACCTTGATGCATCTTTAAACCTGTCATGCATCCATATCTTGATCATGCTGGATCTTTTGCCGTAGTAGTAATTGTTCCATCCGGTGTTTGTTCGAGGTTCGTTGCTTCTTCCCGGATAGGACGTTGAGATGATGTGAGCAACGACAAGTTCTGCTACCTTGCGGGATCTCAGGCAAGTATACTCACTTGCTGCCAAATGGCTGCCTTTCATCACTTGTTACCGATTCTTTCCGTTGATTCTTTTCTGCTATCCTTAGTAGTAGTTGTTTCTGTTACGAACCCATCACATGAATCCCTTAACCTTGATATTGCCTCACCTCCACACCTATAACCATTGCTTGTGCCCGTGTCTTACTAGCATGCTTAGGTTGTTTTGCTCGAGTATGTTACCCGTTACTTTCTGTTATTACTTCATTATGTTCTTGGGGCTCGAGGTTAATCAATCAATCAATCTTGTTAATGCTAATGGTAATAATAATTTGATGATAAGGCACCGGCAGGAGGCCCCTTGTGGTTTTGAGGCCTGCTAGTGTCGACCCTAATAGGAAAAGGGTCTTGTCTACTGATCCATGATGAGCGCACTACCCGCATGTGGGAAGCGAGTATGGGCGCCCCCCTCAATTTGACTCGATTCGCATCTCGTCCAAATCGCCTCATTTAGTTCGGGCTTTCCATTTGCTGCATGCATGATCTTGCGAGCCCTTGGATCCCGGGTGGAACTTTCGTAGTCGGCATATAGGAGGACACGTTCTTAGAGTGCTATGAGGGTCCATTTTCTTCTGGGCTCGATTAGCCGTGCGCCTAAGGTGCTTTGGGCTTGATGCGAAGAAGAGTTGAGTTGTGTAGAGTACCTCGCTTGGTGGGTTAGCTCCCCATCTGGCGGGTTATTCTTGCGTGTACGGCTAAATTGGTGCAACCCTGCAGGGATAATCTTCTCGAGAAGCCGTGTTTTCCGCGGTTATGGATTACTTGGTGAAAGTACTGGATAACAAGTACTCAGGACAACTTAAACCTAATGATCAACAATCTTACACCCAATGATTAACAACTTGACTAGTAATAGGCTTATTGACACAATAATCTGAACCATCACTAATCCAACTGTGTGAGTTATCCTCGGATTGCTTCTTTGGATAACGGGGCGAGATCCAGGATGGGTTTGTTTGAAGTTATCTTTTAGTTGGTTACAATACTCGATCTTATCTTCTTTCTGTTAGCCAGAAGTGGTAGTATCTCTCTGTAGTTGGTTAGTGCAGCCTGCTGTCGCTTATTTGCAACAACCCTTTCCTTTCCGTTGATCCTAAAGTATTTGTATCTTGTGCTGACTGTCTACGCCGGTATCTTGTGAGTATGGGTTTTATCCCCCTTGCCAGTACTTAACCGTACTGACCCACGAATCTCTTTCGTGGCTGCATATTCAACATTGCAGTCAACAGGTTTGAAGTCTGACGACGTTAGCTTGGGAATCCCTCCGTCTTGGCCTGGGCAGGGATTGGAAGCTCTCGGTTATCTTCAGGACTCTTAGTCCAATTTGGATCTTGTCCGTAGACGGACGATATGTTGTTTCTTCCGCTGTTATTTTTTGATCTTTGTAATGTATCAGTTGTATCCCTGGCTCGTCTGAGTCATCTTGTATCTATCTGATTCTGTTGTAATTGTGGAATATTCGTGAACTATTGTAATGATTATCACAAGTGGCAACCTGGAATCGGTTATTATGTGGATTTTGGCGGGAATGCTGAAATCTGCATAGTGCCCGATCTCGGGGCGTCACAGATGGGGGGCGGAATATTGGGCAGAATTTTCCGGCCCTGGAATATTCACATTTCCGCCCCCCGGACATTTCAAATATCCGGCCTTGCTGGGCCGGAAATTTCCGGTGCTAACCCCGGAATATTCCGGCCCTCGCACACTGCAACGGTCAGAAATTGGATGAGCCTATAAATAGCTGTCTTCTTCCTCTAGATAGCTAGTTCGTTAGTTCCTCTCTCTTCTCCATTGTTGAAGAGCTCAAAACGCCCCGATCTCCCTCCTCCTCCAACCAAACTCGATGCCCTTCAAGGATCTCATGGAGGAGGACTAGATCTATCTTTCTACCAAGCCAAAAATTGTATTCCCACACCATACCTTTTGGGATCTTGTAATCTCTTGGTTGCTTTGTCATCCAAGGGAAACCCTAGTGCTTGTAGCTTCCACCTTGTAGCAAGAAGTTTCGAATCGTTGAGAGGCTCCATCTCACTTGTGGAGTTGCCTCAACTACTTGTAAAGGTTTGGTCAACGCCTTCAAGTCGACCTCATAGTGGAAACGAGAATCTCCCTCACCGGAGAAGCTCGAGGAGAATAAGGTGTGCACATCCGTGCTATCGAGGAGCGCCTAGGTGGCTCCCCACCTCTCCAACGTAGACGTACTTCTTTTAAGAAGGAACTACGGGAAACATATCCTTGTCTCCGTGTTTTTCACTTGTGGTTATCTTGTGCCTTTCTTTACTTCCGTTGCTACTCGTTATTTGTCACATAGGGTGTTTACTTAGTTGCACATCTGGATAACCAAGTTATTAACTTTCCAAAGCCCCCACTAAAATTGAAAAAGACTTAAAATTTGTAGGTCACCTATTCACCCCCCCCCTAGTTGACCTTTGTGTACTTTCAATTGGTATCAGAGCTTCGACTCTTTTATCGGGCTTAACCGCCTAAGAGTATCATGGTCAACGGAGATGATCCCGAATATTCTAAGGAGGAGCTCTCCAAAATGGCCGACACTATAGCTAACCTAGAGACAACGGTTTGTACTATCCAAACCCAATTGTCCAAGGTTAGCTCTAGTGTAGGCTCGGAGGTTTCCTCCATCAATAAGATGTTGGAGAACATGATGGGTAAACCTCAGGGGCCGTCGAACTCCCACGTCTCCGAGGAGGATAGTTCGGATGAGGAAACGATTCCAGACGACTCCCAAATCGAAGAGAACATTGCCAAAGCTAAGGCTAAAGCCGCACAAAAGGCTAAAGCCAAGGCAAAGGAGAGTTCCGGTGGCTCCAAGTCTCAAACGGCTAATGGTTCCGGGGTCCACGCACAAGTTCCACCTCCTCAAAATTATGACTCCATTGACCCAATTGTTTCCATGCCACACATTCTTAATGTTGGACTTCCTCCCATGCTTAACACAAATGAATTCTCTTCTTGGAAGTTTGAAATGGAGTCACATATTTCTGGATCATGCACCGCATTGTGGAGGAGTGTGATTCATGGGTTTCATCCGCTTGACCCAAGCAACTTGACTCCAAGGGAGGATGTGGAATCTCAACTCAACAAGACTACTCTCGTCATCATCCAGTAGGCTCTCCCAAGGGAGCATCTCACCCACGTTCGTGTTTGCAAGACCGCCAAGGAGGCTTGGGACAAGCTTGACACCTTGTTTCAAGGAAATGCTAGCATCCAATCTTCCAAGTATGATGTGGCCATTGACAACTCCGAGAACTTCGTTATGCAAGAGGATGAGACTCCAGAAGAGCTATATAGAAGAGTTGTCACTCTTGCCAATCAATTGAGATACTTTGGAAAGGAAGAGGTCTCCTATGAGTGGATAAAGAGGAAATTTGTCAAAGCCATTACACCATTTGAGAAGAATGTCTCCACTAGCATACGGACAAGAGCGGACTACAATACTCTTAACTCCATTGGTGTGCTTAGTGAGTTCATCTCCATCTCTCTATCACACAAAAGTGCGGATGATGCTCTAGCTCGCTCTAGAGGAATGGGAAAGTCACCCAACCTCGCATTGAAGTCAAAGGCAATGACTCGAGTTGATGAAAGTGAAGAAGAGGATGATGATGAGGAAGACTATGAAGACACCTACACGGGAGCTCACAAGTGCATCGCTCTCGCTATGCATGGATGTTGGAAGAGATGGGAAGCTCACAAGGCCGGCTCTCCAAGACCTCCACGAAACAAGAACTACAATAAGAAGGGGGAGTGTCCGAGGACATGCTACAACTGTGGTATCGCAAACCATTTCGTGAAGGAGTGCCCCTTTGAGCCAAGATAAGAAAATGAAGGCAAGCTTGTTCGCAAAAACAAGGCCAAGTCTCCACAAAACAAGAACTTCGCTAGAAGAGTGCCAAGGGCCCTCTACGTTCAAGAAGGGGCAGTTCTAGAAACCTATATCTCCGGAGATGAAGGAGAAGATGAAGTGGTAGGAGTGGCCCACGTCGTCGTTGCCACCGCGTCATCTCCATCGATCTCTCTATTCGAATCCCCCAATGAGATTGTGGCTACCCGACCTACATGTCTTATGGAAAAAGCCACTTCGGTATGCTCTCCTAACTCTAAGACCATTATCACTAACCCTCCTTCATTATTGGATTGTGTTGAGAATGTTTGTGAGGAGGATAGTGAGGCCAAAGAGTTAGGCATTTGGCTAGCTAGCCTCAAAGGTGAGACTAAGGATAAAGTGAATGCCCTCTTACGACAACTTTATGAGGCTAACTTTCTTGTAGATGAAAAGGAGGAAATTATCATGAGCTTAGAAAGCCATGGAGGTCACATGTGCAATTACAAAGAGCTTGAAAAGGCTCTTGAGAATGAGCGTTCCATTCGTGCCTCTCTTGAGGAGAAATTATCTAGTCTTGAAGAAAATTTTACCATGAGTGTCTCTAAGCTTAGGAATGATAATGCACAATCTCTTGCTATCATTAAAACACTTGAACATGAAGAGTTGAAGCTAGGAATTACTCACGAGGAACTTGTGACTAGTCATGAGAAACTAGAAAAGGAGTTCATGTCTCTTAAAGAAATTCATGACAAGTTAACCAAGTCTCGTGACAATCTTCTACCTCAACAATCAAACAAGCAAGTTATGTCATCCTCGTCTACTAGCATGAATGCCTTGCCTAGCAACTCTTGTAGTGTGACTAACCTTGTAGGAAGTGAGAAGAATCTCAATGAGGGTATTCCTCAACAAGTCAAGAATGGAAAGGAGGGACTTGGCTATGTAGCCAAATCAAAGAAGAAGTACAAGAAGAAGAACAAGAAGAAAGTCACCTCTTCCTCACAAGAAGTAAGATTTGTGAGAGAGGGAGAGGTGGCCAAAGATAAGGAGACCAACACCATCGTGGGTGGTGAGACCTATAGAGGGAGCACCACTCATAATGACTCTGCCGAGAAATACAACCCATCTTATGTTCTTATGAAATATAGAGATAGTCATGTGTATGCTAAATATATTGGTACTTCTTATGGAGATGATTATCATTGGAGTATTTGGGTTCCAAAGACCCTTGACGCTAACAAAAGAGGACCCATTCAATGATGGGTACCTAAATCAAGACACTAATCTATTGTAGGGAAGTGCTTCCGGTTCGAGCAAATGGATGGTGGATAGTGGTGCATCCCAACATATGACTGGAAGCAATGACGCAATGAGTGATATTCATCCTCCACCACCTCATCTCAATTGTGTCACTATTGGTGATAACTCCGAACTAAAGGTATTGGGACGAGGCAAGGTGGCAATATCAAATGACTTGTCAATTGAGAATGTCCTCCTTGTCGAGTCCCTTGGCTATAATCTCATCTCGGTTCTTCAACTTGCTAAAAGCGGTTTTACCTCGTTCTTTAATAAGGAGAATGTGATTGTCACTTGGGGGACGACTCTTAAAGTAGCCTTTGTTGGGCATGTCGAGAACGGCATGTATGTAGTGGACTTATCTAAAGGAGACACGTGTTCCGCGACATGCCTAATGGCTAAAGTTGATGTGGGTTGGCTATGGCATCGTCGGTTAGCCCACACCAATATGAGAACGTTGCATGACCTACAAAGTGGCAATCACGTTCTAGGACTAACGAATGCTAAGTTTGCCAAAGATCGTGTGTGTAGCTCTTGCGTTCTTTGAAAGCAACATGGAGAAGCTCACCCCACCAAGACCAACATCACCACCTCAAGAATCCTCGAGCTCATTCACTTGGACCTATTTGGTCCCCTATCATATGATAGTCTTGGAGGCAAGAAGTATTGCTTGGTGATTGTGGATGACTACTCACGATATTGTTGTGTGTACTTCAAGAGGAAGAGTGAGACTCAAAAGCGGGTCATCGAGTTCATCACTTTGGTGGAGCGCCAACATAATACGAGCATCATGGCTATCCGAAGTGACAATGGCTCCCACTCCCTACACCCCTCAACAAAATGGTGTGGCGGAGAGAAAGAATCGGACTCTAATGGATGCGGCTCGAACCATGATTGCGGAGTTCTCTTCTCCCTATAATTTTTGGGCCGAGTCCGTCTCCACCGCTTGTCATGCTAGCAACCGATTGTATCTCCGCAAGATCTTGAACAAGACCCCTTATGAGATTCTCACGGGAAAGAAGCCGGATGTTTCATACTTCAAGGTCTTTGGGTGCAAGTGCTTCATCCGTAGGAGAGGTAAACGCTTGTCGAAATTTGAGACTAAATCCTATGAGGGTATCTTTATTGGTTATGCCACAAACACTCACGCCTATAGAGTCTACAACAAGTCCACCGGACAAGTTGAAGAAGTTATAGATGTGGTGTTTGATGAGGATAATGGGTCCCAAGGTGGCCTTATAGATCATGGTGTTGTAGGAGATGCAATTCCTCCTATCGTCATAAGAAGAATGGGGATTGATGAAATAATCCCCATTGAGGGTTACCGGATGACGGAGGGAGAAGGACTATGCTCCACTCAACTGGAGCCATTGACTACACCCATTGATACTCAAGCTACCCAACAAGATGCACCAAGCCCTCATTCTTCAAATCAAGGCCAAGCTAACGATCAAGATCATTCGATCAATCAAGGCCAAGCTAACACTCAAGGCCAAGCTCATGATGAAGGCCAAGCTCACAATGAAGGACAAGAACAAGATACTCATGGTGATGATACAACTAGACACATAAGGGATCCACCTCCCGTTGATGAAAAAAATCAAGGTGGACAAGACTCCGATGATGATCAAGTGCTATCCAAGGAAACTTTGGAGGAGATGCTAGCTCGTAGGGCAAAGAGAAGGCTAGATAATCTTGCTCGTCCCGGTCACACGGAGGACATGATCCTTGGACAGGTTCGTGGAAGGGTTGTCACAAGGAGGCAATTGGCGGATTTTAGCAAGGCTCATGCTTTCGTCTCTCATATTGAGCCCAAGAAGGTCTATGAAGCTCTTGAAGATCAAGATTGGCTTGAAGCTATGCACAATGAACTCAACAACTTCGAGCGCAACAAGGTGTGGAAGTTGGTGCCAAGACCCAAAGATTGCAAGAACGTCATCAGCACCAAGTGGATATTCAAGAACAAGCAAGAAAAGGACGGCATCGTCAATCGCAACAAGGCTATATTGGTAGCTCAAGGTTTCTCTCAAGTTGAAGGAGTCGATTTCAGTGAAGCATTCGCTCCCGTAGCTCGTCTTGAATCTATTCGCATCTTTCTTGCATATGCTTCTCATCACAACTTTAAACTACAACAAATGGATGTTAAAAGTGCATTCTTGAATGGTCCCATCCACGAGTTGGTCTATGTCAAGCAACCTCCGGGTTTCGAGGATCCCAACCACCCCGATTATTTCTACAAACTCGATAAGGCACTCTATGGACTTAAACAAGCTCCATGTGTGTGGTACGAGCACCTTAAAGAGTTTTTAGTGGATCGTGGGTTCAATGTTGGTTTAATCGATCCCACCCTTTTCACCAAAAAGGTTGGAGGTGACTTGTTCATATGCCAACTCTATGTGGATGATATCATATTTGGTTCTACTAACATCGCATTCAATGATGAGTTTTGCAAGCTTATGACGGATAAGTTCAAGATGTCTATGATGGGCGAGTTGGAGTATTTCCTTGACTTTGAGATCAAGCAAATTCCCGAAGGCACATTCATCAATCAAGCCAAGTATACTCAAGACATGCTCAAGCGGTTCAACATGCATGATGCCAAACCTATGAAGACTCCCATGTCCACGACTATTGACTTGAAACCCGACCCGAATGGTAAAGAGGTAGATCAAAAGGTATACCGCTCCATGATTTGCTCTTTGCTCTACATTTGTGCATCTAGAACCGATATCATGTATAGCGTAGGTAAATGTGCAAGGTTTCAAGCCTCTCTGAGACAAAGTCATTTTGAAGCGGTTAAGCGCATCTTTCGATATTTAGTTCATACCCCAAACTTTGGTCTTTGGTATCCCAAGGGTTCAAGCTTTCAGCTCATTGGGTATTCGTATGCGGACTATGCGGGCGAGAAGACGGATAGGAAATCTACATCCGGAGGTTGTCAATTTCTTGGTCTCTCATTGGTATGTTGGTCTTCCAGGAAGCAAAATTGCATAGACCTCTCTACCACCGAGTCCGAATACATATCCGCGGCTAGTTGTTGTGCTCAATTACTATGGATGCGGCATACATTGAGAGATTATGGCATCGAATTCGACAAAGTTCCCCTCTTGTGCGACAATGAGAGTGCCATCAAGATCGCCTACAATACCGTTCTTCACTCCAAGACGAAGCACATTGAGATACGACATCATTTCATTCGGGATCATGTTGAGAAGGGTGATATTGATCTTTCCTATGTGCCGACCAAGGATCAACTCGCGGACATCTTCACGAAGGCCCTGGATGAACCAAGATTTTGGGGTTTGAGGAATGAACTAAATGTTATCGATGCATCTAACTTCTCTTGAACCCTTGCATAATTACCTTCACTATATGTGCTATCTAGTTTAGATGTAGGCATGGACATAGGGGGAGCGTATTTCAATTCATGAACCAACACTCCACCTATCATGCGCAAAACAATCAAAACTTCACGCATATCTAGTCATTCTGTAACTTATTGTGCTTAAACGTGAGTCATACTTTTGGGCCCAAGATACATCTTCGCGGATCCTTGGTATACACTCAAACACGGTGGCTTCGGACACCAACATTTCTCTTTGTATTGAGTTTTGCTTTTTTTCGTTCGTGTTTTGTGTGTTCATCGTCTTTGATTCATGTTTTGGTTTGGAGGGTCACTTCTTGTATCCTTTTTCCCACAAAAACCTCGGAAGGCACGGGAACCCCGGAAATTCCGGCCTAGGGCCTGGAAATTTCCGGCCTCGAGACATTTTCCTCAGAAATTTTCACCCATTTCCAAGGTGCCCGCTCACAGAAGGCACCCCGGAAATTTGGGGCGGAAATTTCCGGTGCAAATATCCGGGGGCCGGAATATTCCGTGTCTTAAGCCCCGGAAATTTCTGGGGCTCGAGATTGTCCAGAAAATTCCCCCAAACATCCAACGTGCATGCTCGCAGATGGCACACCGGATATTTGGGGCGGATATTCCGGCCCAAATCTCCGGCCCCCGGAATATTCCGGTCCTAATACCGGAATAATCCGGTCTGCGCGGCTCAGGGCTATAAATAGGTGACGGGAGGGGCAGTTCCTGACTGTTTCCCCTTCCCTCGCCTCCACTCCGCCCCAACCGCAGCCGCCGCCTCCGAGACGTCCGAGAGGCCCCCTTGCCTTCCCCTCTTCATCCTCCGGTTGCTTTTTGCGGATCAAGAGACCGCACATCCCTTCCTACACCATGGATCCCGGTATGTGCTTTGTTTTCTTCGCAATCTAGGGTTACTGGATGATTTGATCTCATGATTCTTTCATATTCCTTGTGCTTTTGGGAGGAACGTCCATATACTAGTATCACACATCCCCTAGTGTTCCCCTCATTGCACTTCCTCGTTGTTTTAGATTCGTGGCAGGCCCTAGATTCAGATCTGGTGCGAAATCTCGAGGGCCGAAAATTTTCGCCCTAGGGCCAGAATTTCCGCCCCTCGGAAATTTCACATGAGGCCGGAATTTCCGCCCCAGACCGGAATATCCGGCCTGCCCTGAATCTCTAACTGAGATCTGTTCTCCCACTTCCACAAGTTGTGAGCCGCCGTTCTGATCTTTTTCTGTTTATTTTCTTTGCGCTTTCTCTTGCTTTTCTCGCAGATGGTTCAAGCTCTAGGCCTCCCAAGGTGACTAGCTTGCGCAAGAGGTACCAACACTTGAGGGAAGATGATGAGGGCACTTTAGTGGATGAGGCGGAGACTCACCGTCGTGATACGGATGCTGAGAAGGAATATGAGCGTGAACGTGATGCATCCAGGGCAGCTCGCAAGGCCAATAAGAAGCAGGGGAAGACAACTCTCAACTTGGCCACCATGTCTATCGCCGAGTTCAAGGCATGGCGGGCCAAGGCCTGGTACACTGAGGGTCGTCAAGACCCAACCATTGACACCTGCTTCTGGCACGTTGAGCAGGAGACTCTCTTCAAGCAAGTGTACACTGTGATGAGTAAGCCAGTTTGCCCCCATGAAGTTCATCAATTTTGCTCATATGGCTGCCAATCCCGCGTACTTCAACAAGTCTGTCCAGCTGGCTGAACTTCTGGGTATGCGTCCCCTCAAGGAGACCTCATGCTCCTTCAACATCACTTTCATCCAGCAGTTCTTCTCCACTCTGGTCTTCGATGAGTCTGAGGATATTGGGATGTCCTGGATGTCTGGCCCCTACCTGCTCACCGCCAACTTCCATGACTTTGCTGCCGAGCTGGGATACCCCTTTGCTGGTCTCAACACTCCTCAGGGTTCTCGCATGCACATTCACGGGGTGGAGTATGAGAAGAACATGCTTGCTGAGCTGTATGGTTCTACTGGTGTTGTGGGCTCTGCAAAGGGTCTTTTCCCCATTTATGACATCATGTCGCGCATGTTCAGAGCGACTATTGCCCTGAGCGCGGGCAATAATGATGAGATTCGTGGTGGCTTGGTTAATCTCATGTACCATGCCTATCACACCTTCACTGAGGGCGACATGACTGATACGGAGCGTCACAAGATTGATGTGATGGATTTCATCTTCAACGAGATCCACTTTGCTCTCTTCAACCGCAAGGTGCCCCCATATGCTCCATACATCATGAAGCTCATCAAGTCTCGCTACCCCGCTGAACTCCGTGCTGATCTGGAGTTAGACTGTGATGACCACACGGATGTCAAGTTGTACAAGAAGGCCGCCCACGATCAGCAGGATGCTCATGATGTTGGCGCCACCGGTCAGGGTCACCGTGATCCTCGCATGCGTCCACCTCCTCCAGGCACCAAGAAGCGCTCATGGATCGCTCGTGCCATTGAGAAGGTGATGTGCATGAATGTGTGCATCCACAAGGAGAACTGTCGTGGGATAATAACGGCAGACGTTACCGGGGGTAACTTATCTTGGGGCAAGACGACACTGGTGTTTGGGAGAGGGTTTAGCTCAGAGGAAAACATGATGATATCGATCCGGTAGCCGGCAAGCAAGTCGCCGAATCTCCGATCTCGATATATTAATCTCAACTCTCGTGTTACACTGAATACTCGATACCTAGCGATATTGCTCGAACTCTTGGATCCCTGAACCTAACCTAGGGACCGGCTTATAAAGCATCCAGATCCCTGGCCTGTTCTCCAAGGCGTACTCTGAGTCCTACCCGGACACTACATACAAAACCCTAAACTTCCTTATCGGAACCCACAATCCGGGTTACCAGGCCTACGATCTTGGGCCTTCTAGAAGCTCCTTTATCCTTAGCCGGGTCTTTGCGCAGCGTCCTTTGGGCCGAATTACACCTTGGCGTTGGGCTACCGGGTTATCATCCCTCCATCAGTAGTCCCCAGAATAGCTTGGGCTTCACGGGATCCTCCTTGAAGCGCTCGCTATTCCCTGCAAAAATATCAAACACACAAGTCCATAGAGGCCGGGTTAAGGGGCTTTGATAAATAGCTAGGCCTAACTCCAAGGTGGCCATATAATAACCCGGCTTTCTCTAGGTCCTTCTTTTACTTTTTCTGGGTCACCGCCCTGATAAGAATGTCAAAGATCCGGCTTGCAAGACTCGATAACTGATCCTGACATTGCGGAGAAGATCCCCTCCTTATCTCTGTCTGGATATCTCGTCCAGCACTTAAAGCATATCTCACAAAATCCGGGCAGATAGCCGTTATTCCGAAATTTTTGGTTCCCGCCCGTTGGACTAGGTTTATCCGCCCGCACCTTTATAAATAGGTACTTAGGGGTTAACCTAACCCCAACGGCTCATTGACCCCTTCTCCTCCTTCTCTTCACTTCCGCGCTCAAGCTCGCAGAGCACCGCCACGGAGACCTCACGCACGTCACCGGAGCCAATCCGCCGCCGGCTGCGCTCCGCCACGGCTCGCCCTACACCGCCGCCAAGATCCGCCACCGCGCCCTTGTCCTGCCCGCCGGGAATCGCTAAGGGGCACCAGGATTGTGCTATTTGCCTCCACCGGGCTTCACTTCAATCTCCTTCAGTAAGTTCCTTGTATCCATCAATTCTACCTCACAATTTTTCGATTTACTCTATATTAGATCTAGGTCAACCCGCGGGCCATTTTTCTTGTCGCGCCGGATTAGGTCGCTTAGGTGCTTGCTAATTCCTCCAATAGCTTGATTGATGGTCACACACCACTCTCCTATCATCATCAACCATTAATTTCTCCGTAGAATCGCCCGCAAATTTTCCAATCTAGATCCATTTCGTCCCAATTTTCCGCGCATGTCATTGACACCCGGAAAATCCTCTTCTTCCGGTTCTCTTGCTTGCAGTAGATACATGGGCAACCATCCGCCTTCCTCAAACACTTTCCAACACGTAAACTCCCCATAATTTCTGTTCTAATTCTTGATACTCGGACATTCCATGACTTTTTGCTCTTTTCAATGATACCCGGATGATTCTTGGTTGTTTTGTCTAGCTGATGCCGCTCGCTTATACTCGTATAATTCACGATTTCCGGGTCTTACCTCTTATACCTTTTATCTTGCACTTTGCAGGTTGAACCCATGGCTCCCAAGAGGCAAGGGAAGCAGCCGGCCAAAACCCGGACAACCCAATCAATATCCGCCAACTGGGCGCGGTCAACAGTCACCAAGGCCAAGCTGGAGGAGCTGGCCGAGTTGGGGGTGCTCCCTCCTCAGAAGGATATCCACTGGAGGGTGCCGGGCGACGAGACCCGGCCCACTCCTACCGCCAACGAGGTAATTTGCTTCGTTGAGCACGTGACCCGGGGATTCCGCCCTCCGGGTCACCCTTTCTTCCGCGAAGTTCTGAGCCATTATGGCCTCCGGGTGTTCGACATAGGGCCTAACTCTATGTTGAACATAACCCATTTCATCGTTCTTTCCGAGTCATATTTGTGCACTCCGCCAAATTTGGCTCTCTTCATTGAACTTTTCCAGTGCAAAACGTGCCGCGAAAGCGGTGACCGGGCACTTCTTACTTGCGGTGGAGTTTCTATCCAGCGCCGTAAGAATTCCCCAATGCCGACTCTTAACTTGAATTCCCACGTTAAGCATTGGCAACTCACCTACTTCTACTGCCGAGACACCTCTTCACCCGGCGAGAGGAGACTGCCGGGTTACTCGGAAGGGCTCCTTGATATCGCTGAGTCTTTCAACGCCTTCGCCCCTGACTCGGTCAGGGAATCCATTCAACCTCTCTTAGCTAAGATAGCTGCTCTCTCGGCCCAAGGTCTCCTTGGGCTCAACTTGGTAAAGACTTGGGTCAACTTCCGGATCCAACCCAACTCTATCCGCTCCAAACTAATGTGCGAGTACTCGGGGCACACCACAGATTCCCTCCGATACTTATCTAAGGATTACCCGGCCGGTGACACCAACAAGACCATCAAGGGATTCTTGACGGAGAAGTTGGAGGTAATCCGGAATATAGCCGGGTTAGAACCCTTTACACGCGAGAACCCAGCACCTGAGGTACAGATCCGGCTCTCATACTTTACCTCCATGATTTTCTTCCTGATACAGTTGTTAACTCTCGTCTCCGTATTCTTATTTCAGGCTGATAACAACTTTTGGAGGATCGAAACTCCCCTGGCTCAGAAAGCCCAGAGGAGGAAGAAGACGCAATTAACTCCGAAGAAGGTACACTCCGAGTCTCACTCACTTTCCACAAGCTCATTGCTGCTCGCTCGGTAATTTTCCGACTATATGTCTTGATAACTTTCAGAACCAGAGGACAAGGGTGAAGAAGACGAAGCGGAAGACCGGATGGAATCGGCAAACGACGAGGAGGAAGCTCAGCCGACAGTCAAGGTCGGAGCAAAGAGGAAACCCCGAGGGGTCGTTTTTAAGGTTCCATACCGCCTCCTTACTTCCAAACCATTCTCCTTTGATAACATGCACAACCTAAACCAAGAGTTATCCGACTGGCCGTACCTGAAGGATTCGCCCTCGACCAAGCGTAGAATGACTCGGAATTTTCCGGGTGAAGGCGCTCTTAACCCGGGCATTTCATCATCCTCAACACGACGCGCCGGTACTCATCTGATCCCTTCTTTGAATATCAAAGTTTTTCTAGTTTACCCCTTAGTTGGGTAGCTCCACGTCTTACTTGCTTTGGCATTTTCAGCTTCGTCTGGGTCTAGCAGTGAGCTCCCCTCGGATTACGTGGTAAATCCCGGGTAAGGCTCTTCTCCTGATGCTCTATCGCCTTTCCACAATCTTTCCCCAGTCGTATGTTAACTGCTCATCTATACTGTTCATAGAGCCACGGTCACCATCAGTGACCAAGAGAATGTGGGGGCCGATGACCCGGGTAAGGATAACCCGACTGATGATACGACTACCGCAGCTGGCGGCGAAGAACAAGTGCCACCAACAAACTCGGCTGACCAAGAGGCTGAGTACCCAATAGCCTCGCACACACGCGAGGAGGAGGCCGCCGCCTTGGGCACAGGAGGCGCACCAGAGTCCGATACTCGGACAGCTCGGGCGCCTTCCCCTACCGCGGAGAAAAATCCCTCGCCGAGCTACCAAGATCCCGGGCCTTCCCACTCAGGCAACGATACCTTCGATCAAATGATGAGCGCTCTCCTTGCCATGAAGGCCTCAGAGAGCAGTATGTTAGAGCGTCTGGCAGTGGAGCACCAGGTAATCGTTACTTGATATCTAATAACATCCATCTAGTCCCCAAGTTCCGAGTCTAATTTGTCAAAGTTACACTCGGTACTTCTTTCAATACTCGGCTGACTGCAATATCTGATTAGTTTTTAACTTTCCATATCTCTAGGCGCACGCATCTCGGTCCGGGGAGATTTTGGCCAAGACCAATCAACTCCTGGACACCGAGGTTAAGCTAAGAGAGGCGCTTGAAGCTGAGGTGGCAACCTTGAAAAAGGATGTCACAAAATACAAAGAGAAATACGCCACCGTCCAAGCCACGCTGAAGGAGCTATCAGCTCAAATTTCCGACACTTATCGTGTCCTTGTTGGTGAGATTTTGCTTCTTACCGGTTCGTGTCTTGGTTTTTTGTTTCTTGATACGTGACACCCGTAATACTTTGAAGTGATCTTTGTGTTGTGTCCTGCAGATTCCAATCTTGCTCCCTCGGAAGAAAATGATATCCAAAAAATAATGAACTTGAGGAATGTCCTCTGTAGGTTCTGTGCCGGCACTAAGTGGATTTTGGACGCCATTCAATGGCCGACTGAATCGTATCCGGGTATGGAGACCCTAATTCATGCATGCTCCACTGTTCCTGCATGGATTGAGCTCTGGAAGCGCTCGTCATGCCGGATTGGCATGACCCGGGCCTTTATGCGGGCTAAAGCTTACTTTCCCAAATTTGAGCCGGCAAAGGTGATAGCCGGGTTTCCGGAGTTCAAAGCGGATGGCACAAGGTTTGGGGCCAAGGACTTCAAGGCCGTGCAGGCTGAGGTGCGACATTCGGCGACTACTCTTGCCGATAGCATGGATTTGAATAAGTTTATGTCCCCATACAATGCTAAGGGCAAGGCTGTGATGGAAGATACACCCGTGCCATTCGATATCCTCGAAAGATGGCACGCTGGCTCGGCCAGGCGAAGGGAGGAAGCTGCGAAGAAGGGGGCCGATTTGGAATCGGCACCCACTACTTCTACGCCAACCATTCGTCCACCTGTTCGTCCTGATGCTGAAATTCCGGATGATGATGCCGCGAATGCTTTGAATGAGCAAACTCATGATCAAGACCCGGAGGACAAGGTTGGAGGTGTGGACCCCACCCGGGAGGCCGAGTAGATTATTGTCTGATGTCATCTTGATACTTTGTTTGCCCGATGCCTTTGTAAAAGCAGATACTCTTTTGATAGTGCGTATGCGCCTTTTTGATATTACCATCGCGTTATGTAGACACATTGCGAAACTTTTAACCGCTTCAAAGCCTTTTGTGGACTTTGGATGGACTTGATGCACGTCTGCCTTTAAGTTCGTTTATTCCCGACTTACTTTATGGTTCCATATGTGAGACTCGGTTTCCGGGTCTCGTGGGTTTGACAGGGACTTTTCTCTAAGTCCCCAAGTCCCCAAGACCCGGATGTTTGGGTTTTTTGGGCTTAGTAACTAAGCAACTTTTGTTTCTTTTCGCGAAATCCCCAGTCCCCAAGGCCCGAAATTCCGAGTCTGGGATACGTGGTCTTCCAGAGAGAACAAGTTGTCTTGCGCTAAGCCCGAACCTAGAGCCGTTTCACATTGGTATTGAAGTTCTGCTTAATAGACGTTGAGTTTTTCCGGCTATTAGCCCTGTACTCTGCATAACTTGTGGTTTAGATGACCCTTTTGACTATCTTGTACTATAAGCCGGCTTTCGCGTGGATATCATGTTGTTACATCTATACGAAAACAGGGTCAGGCAAGTCCCATTGGGCTTCATGGCTGATTGTAATCGTAAGCGAGCAAATCGTGCCACTTTAGTGCGAGTCACGTCGAGCTTAAGTAAGAAAAGTCAAGAAAATTTGGCTCCTTTGTCCGGTTATAAGATTGCAGCCGTACTCGTTTGCGAGTAATCGACCCTTATAACTCATAGGCATCAAGGCCGGGTCTTTGAGTTTGTAACTGTGCTATTCAAGCAATCAGCCCTCAAGACCTAGATATATGCAACATACTCAAGGAAACTGATGTACTGATAACAATAAACGATACTTACCTGTAAGTGAAGCAAAGATCATAAAGGAATAAGACTTGATAACGCATGTGAAGAAGATATATTGCTTAACCATCTCTTTATTGATATGAGAAAGCTTGGGTCAGCGGACCGCCTCATTAAAAACCCTCCAGTCCCCTTAGGTACCCTGGATAGGAAAAGAGTGCGTCTGAAACCTGCTGCCCGTTACATTGTTTAGTTCTTCTTGGGGATCTGTCCGGGACCAACGTAATCGATACACATTCTCCACTTGTTGGTCTTTTTTATTATGAGTACCGGGTTCGCTAGCCAATCCGGGTGAGGCGTTTCCGTGACGCGGGTGGTTGTAGGCGGTCGTGTGATTTCTTCTCCTATGGCAGATTGTTTGGAGGGATCATGCTCGATGAAAGCCACCATCTTGGTGTCTTGTGCTGCCTTGAACTTTGCCCTTTCATCTTCCGTACTCGGTCTTTTCGATGTTGTTCTGTCATCCGGGTCTGCTTGAGACCGGTAATGCTTGAGTTCCACTTTTCTGCAAGCTTGCTCAGCCATTGCCGCGTCTCCTTCATCGCACTCAGCCGCTATGACCCGGCTTCCATGTATGGTGATGGTCTGCTTAGGACCCGGGATTTTTAGCTGTAGATACACATAACACGGCCTAGCCATGAATTTAGCATAAGCCGGCCTTCCGAACAGCGCGTGATAAGGACTGCGCAACTTGACCACCTCGAAAGTGAGCCACTCAACTCGATAATTGTCCTTTGACTCTCCAAAAGCTACCTCCAATGTGATTTTTCCCTCGGGGCACGCTGAGTGACCCGGCACTATCCCATGAAAAATTGTTGAGCTTTTCTGTAGCTGAGACTCCTTGAGACCCATGCGTAAAAAGGTTTCCCAATATAGGATATTGATGCTACTTCCACCATCCATCAGGACCTTTTTCAGCTCATACCCATTGACCTGCGGTGCAACTACTAATGCTAAGACTCCCGGGTGTTCTATTCTTTCCGGGTGGTCTTTTCTGCTCCATGTTACATCCTGCTCTGACCACCTCAGGTATCTCGGAACGGCCGAGGAAACCGAGTTTACCGCTTGCTTCAGTATCTTTTTGTCCTTGTTAGAATTTCCTGTAGTATGCACGTGATATTGACCCAACTGCTTGGGGTTAGCGTGGAAACCTCCGGCTCCCCCTTGGTTGTTACCCTGATTTCCTGCTGCCGGGTTACCGGCTGGGGGTGGGCCGTTGCCCGGGTTTCCACCTGGACCCGGTCCTCCTCCCCGACCTGCACCTCGCATGGCTCTGTTCACTTCCTCGTTCTTCCATCTCTGTAGGTCGGCGCACTGCTCCAAGGAGTGGTTAGCCGGCCTACCGTTCCTGCTGTGTTTCGGGCACGCCATTCTGAAGATGTCCCAGTTGTTACTCGGCCTTGGCGGCCCTTGATAGTTTCCTCCATTGTGATTTCCAGTATTGAAATTTCCTTCTGCCCTAGGTCTCGAAGACCCGGCTTCTGTGATGGCAACAAACTCGGAGCCTCCCTCAAACGGGCGCTTGTTCTGGCTGTTTCCGTTATTACCCGGCACTGATCCATTGCCGGCTCTTCCATTATTACTTGTGTTCGCTTTTGCTTTTTTGCCATCAACTTCCTCTTCTGTAGTGTCCGTTGCGGCGTGTTTGTTGCATGCATCCATCAGTTCTCCCATCGTAACCTTTGAAGCATTCCGACTAGATTTCATGCGGGTTAACTTTTGCACTAAAGGTGTGTACTTGCATGTTTTTGCCATAGCTTGTAATGCATCCTTGGGCTGAATGTCTGTGGATGAATGAAGTATTTCCATAACCCGGCGCACCCAGCTGCGCGCCGACTCTCCCTTCTTCTGGACGCATCGTTCTAGGTCATCAATAGTGAATAACTTTCTGCACGTCCCATGAAAGTGCTTGATAAACGCAGTTTTCAACTCCTCCCACGACTTGATAGATCCTTCCGGTAGATTGGTGAACCATAACTTTGCTGCTCCTTCTGACATCATCAAGTACATGAACTTGGCTTGAAGATTCTCGGACGCATTGCGAATTGACATAGCCATCTCATAACTGCTCAACCATGTTTCTGGATCCATAGTCGGCTCATAGTTCACTACTTTACCCGGTTCTTTGAATTTTTCCGGGTAAGGTTCAGCCCTGATGCTATCCGACAGACACTTAGGCCCAGCAAGATTAGTCGGGGCCGGCCTTACTCGAGAAACGTGTGATCCTGCAGGGGGTGCGGCCGGACGCGGGGCTGCTGGTGGCCCATGCACTGCAGACCCGGCTGCGGCTCTCCTGGGTCTGGAACTGTCCACGATAGCTTGTGCTGCTGATGCTGCTGGTACTGCCTGAACGCGGGGAGGAGGCGGCATTTGCTGCTGCTCTTCCCTCCGACGCGCTGAACTTGTCTGGATATTGCCAGTGTTGCCTCGTTGCTGACTGATATATGGCGTCCCGTGCATTCCACTTCTGTGATCCGGGTAATTAACCTGCTGTGCCACCGCGGTACGCAATAGATCTATCGCCCGCCGGGTCTCCTCTGCGTGGGGTGACTCTCTCACGGGGATTTGGTTTAACGCGAGTGTTGCTGCGTACACGTTATCCATGGGGTTGTTGTAATGACCCGCTGGTGTGCGAAATCGTGATGGTGGTGGTGGTACAGTATTGCCGGTAGTAACTCCAGTCTGTGGTACGGGTAACCCGGCCTGCGTGTCTACTGGTTGTACTCCTCCGGTTGTTGGCTGAGGGGTGGTTCCTTGGTTTGCCGCTGGGATCGGCTGATCCTGAGGCGTGATGAATAGCGCAGCCGGGTTTATGACTCCTCCTAATGCTGGTAATCTGGTTTGGTGCCTTTGATGTATTCTAGTCGTTTCCTCTTGGAGCCGGGTTTCCAATGCATCCAGCTCGCGTTGTCGTGTGGCCATCCCTTGCCTTTCTGCTTCTACTTGTCTTCTCTGTTGCTCCAAAGCACGACGGGCTACATCCAGGTCCCTAACACGTTCCGCCGCGTTTTCTGGAGTGATAACGGTGGCAAGAACTGTGGGATTTAGGATCAGATTGTTGTCGAACAAGGCCGGGTGCTGTGGATTGGAAGGACCCGCTCCTGGTGTCCGGTTTGCTAGGAATCCAAACGTGTTCGCGTGTAGCTCGTTTTCCGCTGATTGACTGGTAACCGATGCCGACTCTCCGTCAACCCGGGCCAAAACCGGGTTCCCGTTAGCCGGACCTTGCTGCTAGGCCAATGCTTGTGCTGCTCCGACCGCGGCCGCGGTCACGTTCTCCTGGTTGAGATTGGTCGCGGGAGCCGTGTAAACCGCAACCCGGTGCACAATGCTTGGCGCGAATCCATACTGTTCCTCTTCACTGCTATTTTCCTCATACTGATTCTCTAGCAGATGCAGGATAGACTCGGTATCATCTTCTTTCTCGACCCAGCCACGCGGGGTCCATGCCGGCTCCTCCGGCTGTTCCCTCTTCGTGGTGGGTTCTTCTGTTGGATCTGTCGTCCCAACTGATTCTTCTCCATCTGATTGAATGTAGGTGGCCTCCCCTGACACAGAATCAAATCCAAAGTCGTCAGGGATCGAACCGGAAGTACGTACCATACCGATGAAGACGTTGATCCAGCCGATTGTCACGATAGATCCGGATTCGAGGTGATCCGACTCTGGCCCCCAGCCGGAATCGTCCACCATCTTCTCTCCTTCGCGGTCGGTGTAGATCTCGCCGATGACAAGATTCTCCATGTTCTTCCGAGCTTCTCCCGTGATGTAAACACCTTTGGACGCAGGCCCCACGGTGGGCGCCAACTGTCGTGGGATAATCACGGCAGACATTACCGGGGGTAACTTATCTTGGGGCAAGACGACACTGGTGTTTGGGAGAGGGTTTAGCTCAGAGGAAAACATGATGATATGCGATCCGGTAGCCGGCAAGCAAGTCGCCGAATCTCCGATCTCGATATATTAATCTCAACTCTCGTGTTACACTGAATACTCGATACCTAGCGATATTGCTCGAACTCTTGGATCCCTGAACCTAACCTAGGGACCGGATTATAAAGCATCCGAATCCCTGGCCTGTTCTCCAAGGCGTACTCTGAGTCCTACCCGGACACTACTTACAAAACCCTAAACTTCCTTATCGGAACCCACAATCCGGGTTACCAGGCCTACGATCTTGGGCCTTCTAGAAGCTCCTTTATCCTTAGCCGGATCTTTGCGCAGCATCCTTTGGGCCGAACTACACCTTGGCGTTGGGCTACCGGGTTATCATCCCTCCATCAAGAACTACAATGCCTATGTTGAGCGCCGCAACATCCAGGAAAATCAGCGCACCATCATGACTGCCCTCAACATTCCCAATGTGGCAGCGCCTCTTCCTGACAGGATTCCATACAAGAACTGGAACAACCGCGACGTCGACTGGGATCTGGGAGTGGATGATGATGAGGACATTGCGTCTGCTAGCGAGGAGGAAGAAGAAGATACCCAGGCCTAGAGTTTGCTCCATGGGACGTACTGCTCTCTTTTCTCTTTTTTGTATCCTGATGCCAAAGGGGGAGAAGATCTAGTGATCGCGGGGATTTGCTAGGGTGGGTTTCGTTCTTTATCGTTTCTTTTCGTTTCGTGCGTCTTTTCGAACTTCGCCTCATCGTGCCCGTTATTTGTGGATTTGTTTGGGTGAACTATTATTATTAGGAGGCATATCTCCTATATATGCCATATGTGGTGTTTTACTTTCTATCGCATTGTTAGTTTATCCCTACGCAAATACCCGTGTTGTCATCACTCACCAAAAAGGGGGAGATTGAAAGCTCATGATCCCTCTAATGATTTTGGTGATGATAACAACGCGAGTATCATCTCTCTAACAATATTGTTTAAGTATATGCAGCTGGCCTCTTAGATGATTATTGACAAATGCACTCAAAAAGTTCAAAGAGGAGTTCTGAAAATCATCTCTACTACTATCGGAAATTTCAGCTGCTTTCCCCGGAATTTCCGGTGTGTATGGGGCGGAATATACGGCCCTCGCAACGGAATATTCCGGCCCCTCTGGCCACTTCAAAATGACTAAGTACTTCTCCTACTGCCCGCGCACAGAAGGTGGGGCGGATATTTGCCCGGAATATTCCGGGGCAAATTTCCGTCCCTCTGGTCCTTAGCAGTTTTTGGAGATTTCTTAGATGCCCGCGCACAGAGATGGGGGCGGATTATTGGCCGGAAATTTCCGGCCCGGATTATTCAAAAATCCGCCCCCGGGATTATTCAAATGTCCGGCCTGGTCCTTAGCAGTTTTTCGTCGCGGTGCTGCTGCCCGCGCACAGAGCTGGGGGGCGGAATATTGGGAAGAATTTTCCGGCCCCGGAATATTCAAATTTCCTCCCCCCCCCGGGCATTTCAAATATCCGGCCTTGCTGGGCCGGAAATTTTCGGTGCTAACCCCGGAATATTCCGGCCCTTGCACACTGCAACGGTCAGAAATTAGAGGAGCCTATAAATAGCTGTCTTCTTCCTCTAGATAGCTAGTTCGTCAGTTCCTCTCTCTCCTCCATTGTTGAAGAGCTCAAAACTCCCCGATCTCCCTCCTCCTCCAACCAAACTTGATGCCCTTCAAGGATGTCATGGAGGAGGACTAGATCTACCTTTCTACCAAGCCAAAAATTGTATTACCACACCATACCTCTTGGGATCTTGTAATCTCTTGGTTGCTTTGTCATCCAAGGGAAACCCTAGTGCTTGTAGCTTCCACCTTGTAACAAGAAGCTTCAGATCGTTGAGAGCCTCCATCTCACTTGTGGAGTTTCCTCAACTACTTGTAAAGGTTTGGTCAACGCCTTCAAGTCGACCTCATAGCGGAAACGAGAATCTCCCTCATCGGAGAAGCTCAAGGAGAATAAGGTGTGCACATCCGTGCTATCGAGGAGCGCATATGTGGCTCCCCACCTCTCCAACATAGACGTACTTCTTTTAAGAAGGAACTACGGGAAACATATCCTTGTCTCCGTGTTTTTCACTTGTGGTTATCTTGTGCCTTGCTTTACTTCCGTTGCTACTCGTTATTTGTCACATAGGGTGTTTACTTAGTTGCACATCTAGATAACCAAGTTATTAACTTTCCAAAGCCCCCACTAAAATTGAAATAGACTTAAAATTTGTAGGTCACCTATTCAAACCCCTAGTTGACCTTTGTGTACTTTCAGAGGGGACCAAGACCGAACCTGGGATCCAGTGCTAGGAGAAGATGATTTTCTCCTGAAGCAGAACTGGGTAACCATGTCCACATACATTGTAATCTTCGCTGCTACCCTTTCTGGAGGAAGGTAGGAGTTGTTATTCCGGGCGTCGTTGCGAGCTTCCCAAATGTGCCAACAGGTGATGGCAAGGACAATGGCACTTAGGGTACTCTCTCTATCCAGGAAATCAAAGATCCATTGCTTCGTCGACACGAGTTCATCACGGTGCAGGTGAAGAGTGAAACGAGCCTTCACCTGATCCCACACTGCACGGGCGAAAGGGCACATCAGGAAAAGATGCTCAACTCTCTCCAGCTGAGCACAGAAAAGGCAAACACCTTCCGCGGGAATGTGCCTGTGTAAAAGCTGATGACCGGTGGGGAGGCAGTCATGCGCCAACCTCCAAATAACCACCTTCATTTTGGGCGGTGCCTGAATAGCCCATAGCGCCTTCCAATGTTTCTCCTCGGCTGCTCGATCAGAGCCATTCCCTTGCCCCTTTTTGCTCCTCTTAACGAAAAAGCTGCAGTCCTCGACAAGTTGTATGCTGTCGGGGGGCTACCCCCGAGTAGGGGTAAGGCAGGTGATAAAACAGAGATCAAGGTACTGTTTGCCGGGTAGGCGGCTATCCGGTATCTGGTATCCGGTATATGCTACTCGGTGATAATTATTGAAGGCCAAGAGAAGATAAGGAGGGAGATTGGAATCATCCGAGTAGAGATCGGGTGGTCCGAGTAGAAGAGAAGCAACCCTACTTGGGCACAAAGTCAATGGAGCCGTTCTGACGAGATCCCGCGTATCCCGTAGCCGTACAGGCGTGCGGTTCAACTTGCAAGGAACATGATTATCCGTGCTACGACGTGGGTACAGTGAGGGTGGGCGCCTGTCATGTCTTGCCACTGACAGGGGGGACAGGACGTGTCAGGGGCCTACTCTGTGAGACTGACAGGGTGGACAAGTCCTGTCAGCCGGACGGCACACGACTTCTCGCAACGGCGTCAGCGGGAACACGGAGGCGTGCGCCGTAGTGGCAGTAGAGCTGTCTTATCGTGTACTTTTATCGTTGTTTACTTGCTGGGTACCAGTATAAAAGGTGCCTAGCCCCCTCCTGTGCAAAAAAGGTTGGCCCGGAGAGCATTTATTGCGAGAGCTAGCATTAGAGAGAAAGAGAGCGATAGTGTGGCTACTCGGCTAAGAGCCTGATTTGTACTGTGGCTACTCGGTCATACCATATACAGAGAGGTAGGCAGCAGTAGGGGTGTTACCTCCACACGAGGGCCCCGAACCTGGGTAGATCTTGGTGTTTGTAGTGTTTCTGAGCGCATCTACGTGACGTGCGATCCCTTCCCGAATATCTACAGCGTCCATCGGCACCAAACCTCAGCCGCCCTATGGCATATGTCTTCTCCACACCACGACAGTTGGCGCCCACCGTGGGGCCAGCAGCGGCGCTGGCTGGGGTGCATATTCGGACGGGACCGGTTACTCTGTTGGGGGAGCGCGTGGTTTGTGGCCTTGTCCACAGATTCGGCTCCTTCGACTTCGTCAGCGACAACGCCGGCGATTTTGGCGGCAGGACCTTGCCTGCAGGCGGTTCCGTGCTGTCCTTCGGCGCGCATCTGGTGTACGTCGCCACCACCGTCACCCGCGAGTACCCTGCGGAGGTGCTCGTCACTGAAGATCCCCCCGTTGTTCTCGCTGTTCGCGGGAAGCCGGCTGGCTGCTCTGTGGGCAGCGTGGAGGTGATGATGACGGGCCCGGCTACAGATGCCGGGAAGGGCGCAGCCACTACGCCTGAAGTCATCGAGGAGCCGGCTGCTAACAGGGGTCACAAGCCCTATGAGATGCCCTGGAACATTCCGGGCTACGTGGATCCTTCTACATCGACCGTGATATCGGCTGCTCGCATCGGTGTCGCGCAGCACGGCATGCCCATCGCCACGGACGCGGATACCGCCGCGGTGAGGGCGCAGCTAGAGTAGCAGTGACTCGCTTTGCTGCAGGAGGCCCAAGAGCTGGAGAAGGTTAGGCTTGAGCTTAACTTGGATCAGAATGAGTACAATAGGGCGCATGGCTTTACTCCCATTTCTAGAAATCCTAGCAAGATTGGTACTATTCGTTGCAACTTAGGCGCTGAGCTAGCTAGAGATGGTAGAACTGCTAGCAGGTCTGCTAGCCAAAACATAGCTAGTAGGCCGAAATATAGTTCCCCTGCAAAAAAACTTAGGGATGCAGAGGTTGTTGCTGCAGAGTTGCCAAATCTTACTGGCGAGGCACGTACTTGGTAGCAGGAGCGGCTCAATGAGCTCGTTCTGGAAGCTGGCAGGCAGAATGAGGCTTTTCGGCAAGCCAACCCGGGGGGCGGTGCGTCTCATGTTGTTCACTCACATGGGGAAAGATCTTTGGACCAGGCCTCATCGCTGCTTCCTGGAGGAGAGAGGGCCCAGAGCGTGACCTCCGGAAGAAACAAACATATGCAGGTGTACGACCCGGATGTCGTCGGAAAAAAGCACGCTGTAGTGCGGCAGCCCGGCCAAAAACACAATGCTGTAGGTACTGGCCGTCCGGCTGCAAGAGTTCATCAAGAGGGGCAAGGAGGTAACCGAGAAGGACCATCTCGGCAGCAAGTTGCTAACCCTGTCCAACATGTTGCTCAGCCAAATGTGGTTGCTGCTGTGACCAACCCGGTTGCTCAACCCGGACCTGTGCCTCAAGACCGCTGCAACGACGGGTACTCGGCCATGGAGCGTGCCGGGTACGCTGACCCAAGAGATCTCGCAACCTGGTTGGGAGGAAGAATGTTGGAACCAAGTGATGCAAGATACAAGCTGTACCGGCTCTACCGGTCCGAGGAGATAGAAGGGAAGGGTCCACCAGGACCAGGTTGTTTTGGTCCCAGGATCATGGGGAGCCACCCGTGTCCAAGTTCCAGCTGGCTAGAGGGACCAAGTCCTATGACGGGAGCACCAAGCCGGCTGACTGGCTGAATGATTATGTCACTGCTGTGCATATTGCTGGCGGTAACCAAAGATGGGTTGTTCGGTATGTGCCCCAGATGCTGGAGGGCCTTGCCCGGATCTGGCTCAGCAATTTGCCGAGAGATAGCATCAACTGCTGGCTTGACTTCTCGGAAGCCTTCATCAACAACTTCACCAACACTTACAAGAGGCCGAATAGGCCGCAGCAGCTCTCGGCGTGCAAGCAAAGAGAAGAGGAAACTGGCCGGGAGTACCTTACTCGATGGAGTACTCCGAGGAACACCTGTGAAGGTGTGAACGAGTCACAGGCTATTGCCTCGTTCGCGCAAGGTTGCCGACATGGCAGTATGCTGTGGCAGAAAATGCAGAGAGAGATGCCGAGTACCCTTGCTGAGACAATCAAGATTGCTGATATGTATGCTCTCGGTGACCCTACTCAGCCTCTACTTGATTCTGTTGAGCCCAAGAGGAAGCACCATGATGGTTGTAACATCCCAAGTATGAAAACACCCCTAGCATGTTTGTTTTTTGTTTAATTATTGTTTTGCATCATGGCATCTTAATCATTGCATTTGTTTCCTTCTTGTTTGCATCTGTTTTTATTTGTTTTCACAATTGAATTTCAAACATTAATCAAATGCTTTGGTTCATACTTGTTATGTTACAATTTATTTTCCAAATAAAAGTTCAATTAAAACATCCAATTTGTTCCCATGAAAAATAAAAGGCTCACTATTAATTTGTTCTTAATAATTCACTTAATTCAAAGGTCATTCAAATTCAATTTCAATTTCAAACAGCACCCAATTTCAAATAATGAAAATTACCAAAACAATTATAATCATTTGATTCCAATTAAAACTATATGATCACCACATTTAATTCTTGTTTTCACTAAGTCACTTAATCATCAAATCCATCCAAATTTGAATCAAATCACAAACATCTTTTTATTTTGAACTTTTTGTAAAACAAAAAGTTGCAATTTGTTGCTATTACATAAATAAGTAATATAAATTTTTTCCCTAATTTTCTACACCCCAAAACCTAGCTATTCCTTCCTATTTCTCTTGCAGCAAAAAAAAACACAGAGGAAAAAAAATAAAAAGCAAAAAAAAAACGCAGGAGAGGGGGAGAGGCAGGCCCAGCCCAAGTCGCTACAGCCCGATTCCATCTCCCCAACCTCCGTCCGTACGCTGACGACAGCCATGGGGACAGCGACCTGCTGCCCCCACTGCTCCACCCCTTCCCCCTCCTATATCTACCCTAACCCTAACCCTAAACCTAGCCGCCCCTCCTCCCTCCTGTCTCCCACCTCTCCGCCGCCATCGAGGAAGGGCGCCGCCTCCGTTTCTTCTGCCACGGACGCCGGCCGCCGGAGCTCGCCGCCGACATCTCCGCCTCCCCCCGGCCGTGCCGCGGCCATCCCTGCAACGAGGGTACTCCCCTCTTTCCAGTCCCTACCTCCCCTCTCGATTCCTTGCAGTATATGCATCAATTCCTTCCGTGCCAAGTCGCCATGGTTGCAGCCATCGCTGCCTGTTCGTCGTCAGAGATGAGCGCCTGTACGTGTACGTGTGCGCTTGCAGTTTCAGTTAACCTCGATTAATATGTTCAAAACCAAATAGATCCCGTATGCATCAAACCAGCGCAGCAGAGTGGACACCTCATCACCAGCATCAAGGCCAAAGACTTCGAGGAGCTCGTGAACACCGCGCTCAATGAGGAAAATGGGCGCAAGGCGTTCGAGGAGTCTCGGAAGCACTCGCGTGAGGGTGGTTCCTCCTCCAACATGACCACCCCTCCGCAGAAGCGCCGCATCTGGGTGCCAAATGGTGCTGTCACTCGGGCTCCATACGCCCAAGCTTCTCCAGGCTTCGCTCCCCGCCCACCCAACCCAGCTCAGATGCATGCTCAGAGGTTTTCAATGGGGCAGCCAAGGCCAGATACTCCTCGTGTCGTCACTTGCTACAAATGCAAGCAGACGGGGCACTACGCTGACAAGTGCACTCAGAGGCAGCTACCTCCACCACCACCTCGTCCCAACACAAACCAGGCAATGGTGCGTGCTCCCCCGGCTAAAGCCTTCAACTCCAACAACAGGCCTGTCGGGAGGACCGCGAGGGTGAATCATATCAAGGCCGACAAAGCTGAGGAAGCTACTGACGTCGTTCTCGGTATATTACCCGTAAACTCTTTTCCAGCTAAAGTGTTGTTTGATACCGGAGCATCGCATTCTTTTGTGTCAAAGGTTTTTGCCGCAACAAACAACCTAATGGTGGTTCCACTAAGCAATCAAATCACTGTTCACTCACCGGGATCGCAAATGTTGACTTCCAAGATAAGTAAGGATAATCAAATCCTAATTGGAGGCCACATTTTCCTTGCTTCTCTCATGTTGCTGGGAAATTCTGACATTGATGTCATTCTTGGCATGGATTGGTTGAAGGCTAATAAAGCTACGATTGATTGTGCTCAGAAGTCAATAACTCTGTTCCACCCTTCTGGCCAGATAGTCTATTCTCCAAATGAATCAAGTTATGTTCAGCTGTACACCCTCGATGCTAAGCCTCTACCTCTACTTGAAAATGTTCCGGTGGTTTGTGAATTCCCTGACGTCTTTCCAGAAGAGTTGCCAGGGATGCCTCCGGACAGAGCAGTTGAGTTCGTGATCGAGCTTGAACCAGGTACTGCTCCAATATCTAAGCATCCATACAAGATAGCTCCTCCGGAACTGAAACTGTTAAAGGAGCAAATCGATATGTACATGGAAAAAGGTTACATTCAACCTAGTTCCTCCGCTTGGGGTTGCCCAACTCTGTTCGTTGCGAAGAAGGATCAAACAAAGAGACTCGTTGTTGACTATCGTCCTCTTAACGAGAAAACCATCAAAAACAAGTATCCAATTCCTCGTATCGATGATCTTTTTGATCAACTTGCTGGAGCCTCAATATTCTCCAAGTTGGACTTGAGAATGGGTTACCATCAAATAAAGATCAGAAAGGAAGATATTCCAAAAACAGCTTTCACCACTCGGTACGGTCTATATGAATACACCGTCATGTCCTTTTGTCTCACCAATGCACCGGCGACATTCTCTAGACTCATGAATTCTGTTTTCCATGAATACCTCGACAAGTTCGTTGTGGTATATCTCGATGACATCCTGGTCTACTCAAAATCTGAGGAAGAGCATGGAGAACATCTTCGTCTCACTCTCATGAAACTCCGCGAGCATCGTCTATATGCCAAATTCTCCAAATGTGAGTTCTGGATTCCAGAAGTTGCTTACCTTGGTCATGTCATCTCTGCCAAGGGCATAGCCATTGATCCAGAAAAGGTTAAAGCAATTGTTGATTGGAAACCTCCTAAGACGGTGAAGCAAGTTAGAAGTTTTCTTGGCTTGGCTAGCTATTGCCGTCGTTTCGTCCAAAACTTTTCCAAGATTGCCAAACCTCTCACTGATCTCACAAAGAAGGACAAGAAGTTCGTTTGGTCTCCACAATGTGATGAGAGTTTCAATCTCCTGAAGACTAAACTCACTTCTACACCAGTTCTGGTTGGCCCAGATACTACCAAACCTTTCCAAATATTCTGCGATGCATCTCTCCAAGGTCTAGGTGCAGTTCTTATGCAAGAACGTCAAGTTGTGGCTTATGCTTCACGTCAGTTGAATGCACATGAGCAAAACTTCCCACACATGACCTTGAGCTTGCACAGTTGTGTTTGCCCTCAAGAAATGGAGGCAATACTTGTTGGGTAACCGCACTGAAATCTTTTCCGATCATAAGAGTCTGAAATACATCTTCACTCAACCAGATCTAAACCTCAGGCAAAGGAGATGGATTGAAAAGATTAAGGACTTTGATCTTACCATTTCTTACACTCCAGGCAAGGCTAATGTTATGGCCGATGCTCTCAGTCGCAAGTCGTATTGCAATAATCTCATGATCATGGAAAGCCAACCTCCTCTTCATGAAGAATTCCAGAAGCTGAACCTTGGTCTTGTTCCTCAAGGTTATCTTGCGAACTTAACAGCCAGTCCAACTCTCGAGGATAAGATTCGTTCTAACAACTTCGTGATGCTGAAATCAAGAAGATGGTAGAACACATCAAAGAAGGCAAGGAGAAATTTAAGTCCTTCTCAATTGATGACAAAGGAACTGTGTTCTTCGAAGGACGCATTGCAGTTCCTCAAGTTCAAAGTCTCAAAGATGTCATTCTCAAGGAGGCTCATGAAACCCCTCTCTCCATCCACCCTGGAAGTACAAAGATGTACCAGGATCTCAAGACACTGTATTGGTGGCCTGGCATGAAACGTGAAATTGCTCAATACGTTTCTGAATGCGACGTTTGTCAACGTGTTAAGGCAGTCCATCAGAAAACAACCGGTCTACTCCAACCTCTGAAAATTCCTGACTGGAAGTGGGACATGATTGAAATGGACTTCGTCACTGGTTTTCCAAAGTCCAAGAAGGGCTACGATGCAATCTTCGTTGTCATTGATCGTCTCACTAAGGTAGCTCATTTCTTTGCTGTCAAAGAAACAATCTCAGCTAGCCAGTTAGCAGAGCTCTACACAACAAAGATTGTTCCTCTTCATGGTGTTCCATTGGAAATAATCTCAGACCGTGGAAGCATATTCACTTCTCATTTCTGGAAAAGCTTTCAAGAAGCATTGGGCACCAAACTTCTGTTCAGCACAGCTTATCACCCTCAGTCTCAAGGGCAAGTCGAAAGAGTCAATCAGATTCTCGAGGATATGCTCAGAGCATGTGGTCTCTCCTTTGGCATGAAATGGGAGGATTGCCTTCCATATGCTGAATTCTCCTACAACAACAGCTTCCAGGCAAGCCTAGGCATGGCTCCATTTGAAGCTCTTTATGGCCGCAGATGCAGGAGTCCAATCAATTGGTCTGGAGCTGGTGAACGTTCACTCTTAGGCCCTGACATTGTTAAGGAAGCCGAAGAGAAAGTTCGCATCATTCGTGACAATCTCAAGATTGCTCAGTCTCGTCAGAAAAGCTACTATGACAGCAAGCATAAGGACATGATCTATGCACCTGGTGACAAAGCATATCTCCGTGTAACTCCCCTCAGAAGCACTCATCGTTTTGGTGTGAAAGGAAAACTTGCACCAAGATACATTGGTCCTTTCAACATTCTCTCAAGGCGTGCGGAAAATGCCTATCGTCTTGAACTTCCAGAAAAACTATCCAAGGTGCACGATGTGTTTCACGTGTCACAGCTCAAGAGGTGTTTCAAAGATCCAGATCGTGCAGTTGATCATGATTCCATTGAACTGCAAGATGATCTATCTTATGAGGAGCACCCTGTTCGTATTCTCGATGAGACCGAGCGTAAGACTCGCAACAAGAGCACCAAGTTCTTGAAAGTGCAGTGGTCTCATCATTCCGATAAAGAGGCAACGTGGGAGACCGAAGAGGATCTTCGCAAGAAGTATCCGGACCTTTTCCTTTCTCAGTAGGAATCTCGGGGCGCGATTCCTTCAAGGGGGGGCGTTTTGTAACATCCCAAGTATGAAAACACCCCTAGCATGTTTGTTTTTTGTTTAATTATTGTTTTGCATCATGGCATCTTAATCATTGCATTTGTTTCCTTCTTGTTTGCATCTGTTTTTATTTGTTTTCACAATTGAATTTCAAACATTAATCAAATGCTTTGGTTCATACTTGTTATGTTACAATTTATTTTCCAAATAAAAGTTCAATTAAAACATCCAATTTGTTCCCATGAAAAATAAAAGGCTCACTATTAATTTGTTCTTAATAATTCACTTAATTCAAAGGTCATTCAAATTCAATTTCAATTTCAAACAACACCCAATTTCAAATAATGAAAATTACCAAAACAATTATAATCATTTGATTCCAATTAAAACTATATGATCACCACATTTAATTCTTGTTTTCACTAAGTCACTTAATCATCAAATCCATCCAAATTTGAATCAAATCACAAACATCTTTTTATTTTGAACTTTTTGTAAAACAAAAAGTTGCAATTTGTTGCTATTACATAAATAAGTAATATAAATTTTTTCCCTAATCTTCTACACCCCAAAACCTAGCTATTCCTTCCTATTTCTCTTGCAGCAAAAAAAAAACACAGAGGAAAAAAAAATAAAAAGAAAAAAAAACGCAGGAGAGGGGGAGAGGCAGGCCCAGCCCAAGTCGCTGCAGCCCGATTCCATCTCCCCCAACCTCCGTCCGTACGCTGACGACAGCCATGGGGACAGCGACCTGCTTCCCCCACTGCTCCACCCCTTCCCCCCTCCTATATCTACCCTAACCCTAATCCTAAACCTAGCCGCCCCTCCTCCCTCCTGTCTCCCACCTCTCCGCCGCCATCGAGGAAGGGCGCCGCCTCCGTTTCTTCTGCCACGGACGCCGGCCGCCGGAGCTCGCCGCCGACATCTCCGCCTCCCCCCGGCCGTGCCGCGGCCATCCCTGCGACGAGGGTACTCCCCTCTTTCCATTCCCTACCTCCCCTCTCGATTCCTTGCAGTATATGCATCAATTCCTTCCGTGCCAAGTCGCCATGGTTGCAGCCATCGCTGCCTGTTCGTCGTCAGAGATGAGCGCCTGTACGTGTACGTGTGCGCTTGCAGTTTCAGTTAACCTCGATTAATATGTTCAAAACCAAATAGATCCCGTATGCATCAAACCAGCGCAGCAGACCAGCTGGTGCGCTCACTGCGCGCGCGCCCAGCAGATCCCAGGCTCGAGTCCCAGCCCCGCAACCTTTTTCTGTTTATTTTTCCGAATTGTTCAGTGTAGGTTCTGAACCTTAACCCCCACAGCTCGCTGTTCCCTGTAACAACCACCGCAGCATCGCAGCTGGTTGGTTCCTTTGTGCAGCAGCAGGAGGGCAGGGGTTCGAATCCCCCTGCATCAAAAACCAAATCTTTTTCTTTATTATTTTTCTAGATCTAGATCTACTCTAAATTGCTCACAGGTCCCTGCTACTTTTATCTAGGTCCCTGTAATTTTATTTCCAAGTCCCTGTATCTTTTCTAGGTCCATAATTATTTCTATCAACCATAAAAATGCTTAAACTTGGTAAATTAATAACTTTTGTTTGGAAACTCCAATTGAAAAACTTTAAACATGTAAATCACTCCATTTTAAATTCTCTACCCAAATATAAAATTTGTTTACTGTTTTGAATATTTTAAATTGGTGAAATATTTGAATTTTTGTTTAATTCACTTAATTTTGCAAAATTCATAACTTGGGCATAAAAATTCCAAACTCAACAAATAAAATATGTTTTCCATCCCATTTTTCATGTACTTTGCAAATATAAACTTTGTTTCATGTTTTGAATAATTATAATTGGTTAAATATTTTAAACCTTGTTTAAATCATTTAAATTTGCTAAATTCATAACTTGCTCAAATTAAATTATTTTTGAACATATGAAATATGTTTTCAAACCAGAAAAGTATAAACTTTTCAAATATGAATTTGGTTAATGTTTTGAACAAATAAAAAATTCAAATAAATGCATACTTGAATTTAATTCATTTAAATCTTGTTTGACTTGTTTAATTCATAAATAATTCATCCTAATTCCTTTTTCAATAATTGAAACATGTATTCCACCTAAAATTGTGTGTACTTTCCAAATATGAATTTTATTATTTGTTTTGAACAATTAAAATTGATGAAAACAACAAATGCTTGTGTAACACCTTTAAGTAACCAAAATTCCCTAACTTAATAAATAAATTTCTAAACTTGGTAAACCTTATTTTAAATTGTTTCTATTGTTGTTATTTTTCTGTTTTCCTCATCCATGCATCATACTAATCCACTTTCACCTATTGGTTATTTGTAAAACAATTGTTTCAACCATAATTCATGGGCTTTTCATATGCAACTCCAATTGCATGTGGGTCCATTTAATCATGTTGTTACCACGTCAACTAGTTTATTTTTATGCATCAATTAAATGGTCATGCATCATCCCATGATTGTGCATTATGCCATGTTATTGATTGTTTGTCTCTTTTTGTTGTTTGTTTGCTTCTTCTCGGATAGACGACGACGTTGAGACAGACGAGCTTTACAACACCCCTTCTGAGGATCTAGCCCAGTACCAGGCTACTGAGTTGTAACATCCCAAGTCTGAAAAATAGCCTTTAGAATGTTTTGCTGTCTGTTATTTCATGTTTTGCATCATGGCATCATGTTGATTGCAATTGTTTTGCTTGTTTTACTTTTTGTTTTCCAACTGTTTTCCTTTGTTTTCCTTTGTTTTCTATTTGAATTTCAACTCAAATTTCAAACCTTTTGTTTCATCCTTGTGATGTTACAATTTCTAAAAAGATATTTCAAAATAAAACAATTATTTGTTTCCATTAAAGTGTGATTCCAAACTATTGTTTTGTTTCTATAAAAATGCATCCAATAATCAAACCCTTTTCAAATTCAATTTGTTTTCCATTTGAAGTTCCAAACCAACATCCAAATAGTTGTTTCCAAATAAAAAACCTTATTTGTTTCCAAATAATCCCATAATGATCACTTATTAAATTGTTGGTTTTAATCAAACAATTAATTCAATCCATTAATTCCAAATCATTTCAAATTCAAATCAAATCTTCCAATCAGCACCCAATTTCAAATTATAAAAATTACCAAACAAACCAAACCATTTGATCTCTTTAATCATTAGGATTCACCCTAATAAACATGTTGATTTTACTCAAAATCAAATAATAAGCAATTCTTTCAAATGTTGTTTTAAATTACAAAACAGTAATTAAAAAAATTAAACTTTTGGAAACCCCAAACTTGCACATGTTGCATTCCAACAAGGAGTTGTTACAAAATAAAGGTTCCCTAAAAATTTCTACCCCAAAACCCCTTCTATTCCTTCCTATCTCTTTTGCAGCAAAAAAAAATAAAACAAACAAAAAATAGAAAGAGAGAGAGGGGCCCAACTTCCTCCACCCAGCCCACCAAAAACCTAGCCCAATACCCCCCTCTGTTTGTCTTCTTCCTCCTCCCACGTCATCTCCAGTACGACACCTACAGAACCACACGATCTCCCTCCTCCACCACCGATTGCTTGCCGTACTACTCCTCTCCCTCCTTAAAGCCTCTCCCTCCTGCTTGCCCTGCTAACCCTAGCCATCAACCCTAGTTCCTTCCCCGCCGCCATCTTCTTCCTTCTCCCCTCTGCCTCTCTCTGAATTTATTTCTCCTCTGAACCCAAAACAGCAGAGCATTGCAGCCCATGGCCGCCGGAGGTCGCCACCCTACGGCCACCTCTAGGCCTCCCTGCCATCGGGAATGGAGCCGGGGAAGGCTCCTCGTCGATTTGGCGCCGGCGTGGAGACGGGAGGCTTCCCGGAGCGCCGCCGCCGTGGCCTCCATCGCCGGCCACCTCCACTGCAACCACCCCGACCTGCTCTGTCCGCCCCCGAGGTGAGGTCCTCGACCCCGTCCTCCTCTCTCCTCTCCCTGCCTCGGGCGCACGAGCACCGCACCCTCCCATCACCGGCCACCGCGGCCTTCCACCACGGCGAGCAGCCGCTGCTGCCCTCGCTGGCCATGTCCTCCGCCGAGTGCAGTACCTGTTCGATCGATCCAGTTTTTCTTTCAGAAAACGTGCAGCGATTTGTACCTGTTCGGGTTCAGTTAGGATTCAGAAACAACCCGAAACAACAACACATACCCCCTGTTTTCCCCTTTACATCACAAACCTCAGATGCACCCCACTGGTTAACCCACTGCGCGCCAGTCAGGAGGTGCAGGGATCAAATCCCACCTCCCACAAATAAAACAATCTTTTATTTTTGCAAGGTTTTGGTACTGGAATTTCTGCAAATCACACATAGATCCCTGCTAATTAATTCTAGTCCCTGTAAAAATAATTTCCAAGTCCCTAGATTCATCAAAATGGCAGATTTGCACTATATTTTGGAAATTGCATAAATAAATCATCCTAACTCCAAATTCAACATTTTTAATATGTTTTCAATACCAAATTAAGTGTTCTATCCAAATATAAAATTTGTTCACTGTTTTGAATATTTTAAATTGGTGCAAAATTTGAAAACTTGTCAAATTCACTTAAATTTGCAAAATTCATAACTTGCTCATAAAAATTCCAAATTTCACAAACCAAATATGTTTTCCAATCAACTTTTCATGTACTTTCCAAATATAAATTTTGTTTGCTGTTTTGAATATTTTAAATTGCTGAAAACAACTGTTTCTTAATTATTGCATTTAAAATTGCCAAAATAATAACTTGCTCATTTTAAATCCAATTTCCACAAATGAAATATGTTTTCCATGCAAAATTAAACCCTCTTTCCAAATATAAACATTGTTTTCTGTTTTGAATAATTAAACTTGGTTAAATAATTCGAACCTTGTTTAATTCATTTAAAATTGGTAATTTCATAACTTGATCAAAACAAATTCTTTTGGGACATATAAAATATGTTTTCAAACCATCAAAGCATAACCTTTTCAAATATGAACTTGGGTTAATGTTTTGATCAAATAAAATTCAATTAACATCCACACTTGAATTAACTCCAATTTAATTCTTGTTTAACTTGTTTAATTCCTAAATAATTTATTTGAAATCCTTTTTCCACAAGTGAAACATGCAATCCACCTAAAATTGTGTGTTCTTATCAAATATAAACTTTGTTATTTGTTTTGAACAATTTAACTTGATGAAAACAACAAATGCTTGTGTGACACCTTTAAGTAACCAAAATTCCAAAACTTAATCAATGAATTTCTAAATTTGTTAAGCCTTATTTCCATTTGGTTCTATTGTTGTTATTTTTCTGTTTTCCTCATCCATGCATCATGCTAATTCACTTACACAAGTTGATTAGTTGTAAAACAATTAATTCAACCATAATTCATGGGCTTTCCATATGCAATCCAATTGCATATGGGTCCATTTAATCCTGTTTCTATCTTGTCAACTAGTTTATTTTGATGCATCTATTAACATGACATGCATCATCCCATGTTTGTGCACCTATGCCATGATAATGATTGTTTATCTTTCTGCATTGCTTGTTTGCTTCTTCTCGGATACACGGCGACGTTGAGACCGACGATACTTACGACATCCCTTCTAAGGAGTTAGCTCAGTACCAGGCTACTGGGTTTGCAGGCAAGTTATCACTCACATGAACCACTGTGTTCCTTTCAACATTGGTTACCGATACTTTCCGTTGTTCTTTTCTGCTAAGCCTTAGTAGTAGTTGTTTCTGTTACGAACCCATCACATGAATCCCTTAACCTTGATATTGCCTCACCTCCATACCTAAAACCCCTTGCTTGTTGCCTTAGTCTTATCTAGCATGCTTAGGTTGCTTTTGCTCGAGTCTGTTATCCGTTACTTTCTGTTACTATATCATTTACGTTGTGGGGGCTCGATGTTTAATCAATCAATCATGCTAATGTTACTATTAATAATAAATTTGATGATAAGGCACCGGCAGGAGGCCCTGTGTGGTTTTGAGGCCTGCTAGTGTCGACCCTAATAGGAAAAGGGTCTTGTCTACTGATCCATGATGAGCGCACTACCCGCATTTGGGAAGCGAGTATGGGCGCCCCCCTCAACTTGACCTGATTCGCATCTCGTCCAAATCGCCTCATTTAGTTCGTGTTTTCCATTTGCCGCATGCATGTTTTTGCGAGCCCAGGCCAGGGTGGAACTTTTGTAGTCGGCATATAGGGGGACACGGTCTTAGAGTGCTATGAGGGTCCCTTTTCTTCGGGGCTTGATTAGCCGTGCGCCCAAGGTTCTTTGGGCTTGATGCGAAGAATGGTTGGTTGTGTAGAGTACCCCGCTTGGTGGAAGTGCATTTCCATCTGGCGGGTTATTCTTGAGTGTACGGCCAAATTGGTGCAACCCTGCTGGGATAATCTTCTCGAGAAGCCGTGTTTTCCGCGGTTATGGATTACTTGGTGAAAGTACTGGCTAACAAGTACTCAGGACAACTTAAACATAATGATCAAACATGTTACACCCTATGATTAATAACTTGACTAGTAATAGGCTTATTGACACAATAATTTGAACCATCACTATTACAACTGTGTGAGTTATCCTCGGATTGCTTCTTTGGATAAGGGGCGAGATCCAGGATGGGTTTGCTTGAAGTTATCTTTCAGTTGGTTACAATCCTCGATCTTATCTCCTTTCTGTTAGCCGGAAGTGGTAGAATCTCTGTAGTTGTTTAGAGCAGCCAAGTGCAGCATCTTTTATATCCCTTTCCTTCCGTTGAACCCAAAGCATCTGTGCTTGGTGTTGACGGGTTACACTTTGGTGAACTGTGAGTCTTACTTGCCAGTACGTTTATGTACTGACCCCTTTGGGGCTGTGGTTTACGCAGACGACGATTCCGAAGATCTACATGGTGGCAACTACGTGGAGTATGACGAGACTGCTGACGAGTAGATAGCGGACCCGGGCAGGATCCGAGACTTCGTGGATGGGCTCCGTCTGTTTGTTTCCGGCCTCTTAGGCCTATTTGATTCTTGTCTGTACTCAGACATGTTGAATGCTTCCGCTGTATTGTAATGATGAATTGTTGGGGCATGTGCCCTCTGAATGATTGTATTTGCTACCTCTGCTCTAATGAGAGCCATTTGCAACTTATTTCAATCTTTTGTGTCGTAGAGATCTGTTGTGATATCACTTGTTAAACGCCGTTGACGTACCATGTGTGTACGGTTTGAAGTACGTCGACGGAAGTGCCTTTGATCTCTAGTGGATAGTTTACATCGACGATGGAATAGCAGGGCTTGTGTTGTCGCGCATAAGCGCAGGCCTACCAGGAAGCTGGGACGTGGGAGCAGTTATGCCCCATAATCCAAGCATCTGCTATCCAGTTCGTACGGTGAGTATCCCCTAGAAATCAGGGTGCGACAAATGGTATCAGAGCCTGTCTGTCTGTAGGATCCCTTTTTACTGGTCGCAGTTGAGTCTAGAAAAATATTTTGTAGCTATATAGGAAAAATGAAACGTGAGAGTAGGAATTCTGTTCTTTTTCTTCTTTCCCCACCCACCCACCCTTTTTCTGGTAAGGAAGTGCAACGTTGATTTCTCCCTTCTCATCTAAACTTTCAAGTTAGGATTTCACGAATTCTGGTTTCTCTAGGATGGTTATATCTACTAGACCATAGGAATGGAGGTGGTTGTGACATGAATTATCATGTTGCCTACTCATGATTGAGAACGGAGGCGTGTAAGCCCCGGAAGCAGATCCTCTATTCCTTAAGCAGTAGATATTGATCCTTTAGAAGCCCGGATGGGTTTTCCATAGTACCTCAGAAGTTTTGTTCTCGTTTTCCCCGATGTTGATATTCTGTTCTTCTCAACATTCTTTTCGTCCGTTGAAATCATGTTGTTGTTTCCCATTTCAGTTATTCTACCGGCGTCTAATCAAAGTTTCCCCGTTCATCTCCTAAACTCTATTCCAGCTAAAGTGTTATTTGATACCGGAGCATCACATTCCTTTGTGTCAACAATCTTTTCCACAACATACCACCCAATTCTGGTTACACTAAGCAATCAAAACTCTGTTCACTCCCCGGGAACTCAAATGTTGACTTCCAAGATAAGTAAGAACAATCCAATTCTAATGGGAGGCCACATATTCCTCGTTACTCTCATGTTGATGATTCTGACATTGATATTATTCTTGGTGTTCCATTGATGTCAATAACTCTGTTCTACCATTCTAGCCAGATAGTCTATTCTCCAAATGAATCAAATTCTATCCAGCTATACACCCTTGGTACAAAACCTCTCCCTTTATTTGGAAATGTTCCGGTGGTTTGCAAATTCCCTGACGTCTATCTAAGGTGCACGATGTATTTCACGTGTCACAGTTCAAGAGGATCTCCCCAAGAAGTTTCCGGACCTTTTTCTTTTCTCAGTAGGAATCTCGGGGCGCGATTCCTTCAAGGGGGGGCGTTTTGTAACATCCCAAGTCTGAAAAATAGCCTTTAGAATGTTTTGTTGTCTGTTATTTCATGTTTTGCATCATGGCATCATGTTGATTGCAATTGTTTTGCTTGTTTTACTTTTGTTTTCCAACTGTTTTCCTTTGTTTTCCTTTGTTTTCTATTTGAATTTCAACTCAAATTTCAAACCTTTTGTTTCATCCTTGTGATGTTACAATTTCTAAAAAGATATTTCAAAATAAAACAATTATTTGTTTCCATTAAAGTGTGATTCCAAACTATTGTTTTGTTTCTATAAAAATGCATCCAATAATCAAACCCTTTTCAAATTCAATTTGTTTTCCATTTGAAGTTCCAAACCAACATCCAAATAGTTGTTTCCAAATAAAAAACCTTATTTGTTTCCAAATAATCCCATAATGATCACTTATTAAATTGTTGGTTTTAATCAAACAATTAATTCAATCCATTAATTCCAAATCATTTCAAATTCAAATCAAATCTTCCAATCAGCACCCAATTTCAAATTATAAAAATTACCAAACAAACCAAACCATTTGATCTCTTTAATCATTAGGATTCACCCTAATAAACATGTTGATTTTACTCAAAATCAAATAATAAGCAATTCTTTCAAATGTTGTTTTAAATTACAAAACAGTAATTAAAAAAATTAAACTTTTGGAAACCCCAAACTTGCACATGTTGCATTCCAACAAGGAGTTGTTACAAAATAAAGGTTCCCTAAAAATTTCTACCCCAAAACCCCTTCTATTCCTTCCTATCTCTTTTGCAGCAAAAAAAAATAAAACAAACAAAAAATAGAAAGAGAGAGAGGGGCCCAACTTCCTCCACCCAGCCCACCAAAAACCTAGCCCAATACCCCCCTCTGTTTGTCTTCTTCCTCCTCCCACGTCATCTCCAGTACGACACCTACAGAACCACACGATCTCCCTCCTCCACCACCGATTGCTTGCCGTACTACTCCTCTCCCTCCTTAAAGCCTCTCCCTCCTGCTTGCCCTGCTAACCCTAGCCATCAACCCTAGTTCCTTCCCCGCCGCCATCTTCTTCCTTCTCCCCTCTGCCTCTCTCTGAATTTATTTCTCCTCTGAACCCAAAACAGCAGAGCATTGCAGCCCATGGCCGCCGGAGGTCGCCGCCCTACGGCCACCTCTGGGCCTCCCTGCCATTGGGAATGGAGCCGGGGAAGGCTCCTCGTCGATTTGGCGCCGGCGTGGAGACGGGAGGCTTCCCGGAGCGCCGCCGTCGTGGCCTCCATCGCCGGCCACCTCCACTGCAACCGCCCCGACCTGCTCTGTCCGCCCCCGAGGTGAGGTCCTCGACCCCGTCCTCCTCTCTCCTCTCCCTGCCTCGGGCGCACGAGCACCGCACCCTCCCATCACCGGCCACCGCGGCCTTCCACCACGGCGAGCAGCCGCTGCTGCCCTCGCTGGCCATGTCCTCCGCCGAGTGCAGTACCTGTTCGATCGATCCAGTTTTTCTTTCAGAAAACGTGCAGCGATTTGTACCTGTTCGGGTTCAGTTAGGATTCAGAAACAACCCGAAACAACAACACATACCCCCTGTTTTCCCCTTTACATCACAAACCTCAGATGCACCCCACTGGTTAACCCACTGCGCGCCAGTCAGGAGGTGCAGGGATCAAATCCCACCTCCCACAAATAAAACAATCTTTTATTTTTGCAAGGTTTTGGTACTGGAATTTCTGCAAATCACACATAGATCCCTGCTAATTAATTCTAGTCCCTGTAAAAATAATTTCCAAGTCCCTAGATTCATCAAAATGGTAGATTTGCACTATATTTTGGAAATTGCATAAATAAATCATCCTAACTCCAAATTCAACATTTTTAATATGTTTTCAATACCAAATTAAGTGTTCTATCCAAATATAAAATTTGTTCACTGTTTTGAATATTTTAAATTGGTGCAAAATTTGAAAACTTGTCAAATTCACTTAAATTTGCAAAATTCATAACTTGCTCATAAAAATTCCAAATTTCACAAACCAAATATGTTTTCCAATCAACTTTTCATGTACTTTCCAAATATAAATTTTGTTTGCTGTTTTGAATATTTTAAATTGCTGAAAACAACTGTTTCTTAATTATTGCATTTAAAATTGCCAAAATAATAACTTGCTCATTTTAAATCCAATTTCCACAAATGAAATATGTTTTCCATGCAAAATTAAACCCTCTTTCCAAATATAAACTTTGTTTTCTGTTTTGAATAATTAAACTTGGTTAAATAATTTGAACCTTGTTTAATTCATTTAAAATTGGTAATTTCATAACTTGATCAAAACAAATTCTTTTGGGACATATAAAATATGTTTTCAAACCATCAAAGCATAACCTTTTCAAATATGAACTTGGGTTAATGTTTTGATCAAATAAAATTCAATTAACATCCACACTTGAATTAACTCCAATTTAATTCTTGTTTAACTTGTTTAATTCCTAAATAATTTATTTGAAATCCTTTTTCCACAAGTGAAACATGCAATCCACCTAAAATTGTGTGTTCTTATCAAATATAAACTTTGTTATTTGTTTTGAAAAATTTAACTTGATGAAAACAACAAATGCTTGTGTGACACCTTTAAGTAACCAAAATTCCAAAACTTAATCAATGAATTTCTAAATTTGTTAAGCCTTATTTCCATTTGGTTCTATTGTTGTTATTTTTCTGTTTCCTCATCCATGCATCATGCTAATTCACTTACACAAGTTGATTAGTTGTAAAACAATTAATTCAACCATAATTCATGGGCTTTCCATATGCAATCCAATTGCATATGGGTCCATTTAATCCTGTTTCTATCTTGTCAACTAGTTTATTTTGATGCATCTATTAACATGACATGCATCATCCCATGTTTGTGCACCTATGCCATGATAATGATTGTTTATCTTTCTGCATTGCTTGTTTGCTTCTTCTCGGATACACGGCGACGTTGAGACCGACGATAATTACGACATCCCTTCTAAGGAGTTAGCTCAGTACCAGGCTACTGGGTTTGCAGGCAAGTTATCACTCACATGAACCACTGTGTTCCTTTCAACATTGGTTACCGATACTTTCCGTTGTTCTTTTCTGCTAAGCCTTAGTAGTAGTTGTTTCTGTTACGAACCCATCACATGAATCCCTTAACCTTGATATTGCCTCACCTCCATACCTAAAACCCCTTGCTTGTTGCCTTAGTCTTATCTAGCATGCTTAGGTTGCTTTTGCTCGAGTCTGTTATCCGTTACTTTCTGTTACTATATCATTTACGTTGTGGGGGCTCGATGTTTAATCAATCAATCATGCTAATGTTACTATTAATAATAAATTTGATGATAAGGCACCGGCAGGAGGCCCTGTGTGGTTTTGAGGCCTGCTAGTGTCGACCCTAATAGGAAAAGGGTCTTGTCTACTGATCCATGATGAGCGCACTACCCGCATTTGGGAAGCGAGTATGGGTGCCCCCCTCAACTTGACCTGATTCGCATCTCGTCCAAATCGCCTCATTTAGTTCGTGTTTTCCATTTGCCGCATGCATGTTTTTGCGAGCCCAGGCCAGGGTGGAACTTTTGTAGTCGGCATATAGGGGGACACGGTCTTAGAGTGCTATGAGGGTCCCTTTTCTTCGGGGCTTGATTAGCCGTGCGCCCAAGGTTCTTTGGGCTTGATGCGAAGAATGGTTGGTTGTGTAGAGTACCCCGCTTGGTGGAAGTGCATTTCCATCTGGCGGGTTATTCTTGAGTGTACGGCCAAATTGGTGCAACCCTGCAGGGATAATCTTCTCGAGAAGCCGTGTTTTCCGCGGTTATGGATTACTTGGTGAAAGTACTGGCTAACAAGTACTCAGGACAACTTAAACATAATGATCAAACATGTTACACCCTATGATTAATAACTTGACTAGTAATAGGCTTATTGACACAATAATTTGAACCATCACTATTACAACTGTGTGAGTTATCCTCGGATTGCTTCTTTGGATAAGGGGCGAGATCCAGGATGGGTTTGCTTGAAGTTATCTTTCAGTTGGTTACAATCCTCGATCTTATCTCCTTTCTGTTAGCCGGAAGTGGTAGAATCTCTGTAGTTGTTTAGAGCAGCCAAGTGCAGCATCTTTTATATCCCTTTCCTTCCGTTGAACCCAAAGCATCTGTGCTTGGTGTTGACGGGTTACACTTTGGTGAACTGTGAGTCTTACTTGCCAGTACGTTTATGTACTGACCCCTTTGGGGCTGTGGTTTACGCAGACGACGATTCCGAAGATCTACATGGTGGCAACTACGTGGAGTATGACGAGACTGCTGACGAGTAGATAGCGGACCCGGGCAGGATCCGAGACTTCGTGGATGGGCTCCGTCTGTTTGTTTCCGGCCTCTTAGGCCTATTTGATTCTTGTCTGTACTCAGACATGTTGAATGCTTCCGCTGTATTGTAATGATGAATTGTTGGGGCATGTGCCCTCTGAATGATTGTATTTGCTACCTCTGCTCTAATGAGAGCCATTTGCAACTTATTTCAATCTTTTGTGTCGTAGAGATCTGTTGTGATATCACTTGTTAAACGCCGTTGACGTACCATGTGTGTATGGTTTGAAGTACGTCGACGGAAGTGCCTTTGATCTCTAGTGGATAGTTTACATCGACGATGGAATAGCAGGGCTTGTGTTGTCGCGCATAAGCGCAGGCCTACCAGGAAGCTGGGACGTGGGAGCAGTTATGCCCCATAATCCAAGCATCTGCTATCCAGTTCGTACGGTGAGTATCCCCTAGAAATCAGGCTACTGAGTTTGCAGGCAAGTATTCACTCACATGAACCATTGTGTTCCTTTCAACATTGGATACCGATACTTTCCGTTGTCTATTCTGCTAGCCTTATGAATCGTTGCTTCTGTTCGATCCTATCATATGTTATCCTTTAGCCCTGATATTGCCTCACCTCCACACCTATAACCCCATTGATTGTTGCCCGTGTCTTACTAGCATGCTTAGGGTTGTTTTGCTCGAGTCTGCTGTCAGTTACTTTCTGTTATCATATTTGTATTATGTTCTGGGGCTCGATGTTTAAAACAATCAACCTGTTAATGTTTGAGGTAATAATAATTTGATGATAAGGCACCGGCAGGAGGCCCGGCGTGGTTTTGAGGCCTGCTAGTGTCGACCCTAATAGGAAAAGGGTCTTGTCTACTGATCCATGATGAGCGCACTATCCGCATGTGGGAAGCGTGTATGGGCGCCCCCTCAATTTGATTCGATTCGCATCTCGTCCAAATCGCCTCATTTAGTTCGGGTTTTCCATTTGCCGCATGCATATGCAGGTGCGAACCCTTGGTACCAGGGTGGAACTTTTGTAGTCGGCATTTAGGGAGACACGTTCTTAGAGTGCTATGAGGGTCCCCTTTTCTTCGTGGGGCTTGATTAGCCGTGCGCTCACTGCACGGGGTTCTTTGGGCTTGATGCGAAGAAGAGTTGAGTTGTGTTGAGTGCCCCGCTTGGTGGGAGGCATTCCATCTGGCGGGTTATTCTTATGTGTACGGCCAAATTGGTGCACCCCTGCAGGGCTAAATCTTCTCGAGAAGCCGTGTTTTCCGCGGTTATGGTTAACTTGGTGAAAGTACTGGCTAACAAGTACTCAGAACAACTTACACCTAACTAATGATAACCTGACTAGTAATAGGCTTATTGACACAACAATTTGAACCATCATTAATCCAACTGTGTGAGTTATCCTCGGATTGCTTCTTTGGATAAGGGGCGAGATTCAGGATGGGTTTGTTTGGAGTTAGTTATAGTTGGTTACGATACGCTATCTTATCTTCTTTCTGTTTAGCCGGAAGTGGTAGTACCTCTGTAGTTGGTTAGAGCAGCCAGTTGCAGCATCTTTTGTATCACCCCTTTCTTCCGTTGAACCTAAAGCATCTGTGCTTGGTGTTGACGGGTTACACTTTGGTGAACTGTGAGTCTTGCTTGCCAGTACGTCTATGTACTGACCCCTTTGGGGCTGTGGTTTCCGCAGACTACGCTTACGAGGATCCCCGTGACGGCTACTACGTGGAGTTTGACGAGGCTGCTGACGAGTAGATAGCGGACCTGGGCAGGATCCGAGATATCGTGGATGGGCTCCGTCTTTTCGTTTCCGGCTTCTTAAGCCTATTTGGATTTGTCTGTACTCAGACCCTTTGAATGCTTCCGCTGAGATGTAATGATGATATGTTGGGGCATGTGTCCTCTGGATGATTGTATTTGCTATCTCTGCTCTAGTGAGAGCTATTTGCAACTTATTTCTATTTATTTGTGTCTTAGAGATATGTTGTGCTATCATTCTGTTAAACGCCGTTGACGTACCATGTGTGTATGGTATGAAGTACGTCAATGGTAGTATCCTAATTTCTATGGGATGGTTTACGTAGACGATGAACAGTAGGGGTTGGTTGTCACACATACGTGTGCTGGCCTACTCGTAAAAGATGCGGGTGCCGGTAAGCCCCGTAATCCAATCAACTATTGTTCAACGGAACTGCGAGTATCCTCTAGAAGTCCGGGTGCGACAAATGGTATCAGAGCCTGTCTGCCTGTAGGATCCCTTTTACTGGTCGCAGTTGAGTCTAGAAACTATTTTTTGTAGCTATATAGGAAAAAAATGAAACGTGAGAGTAGGAATTCTGCCATTTTATTTCTTTCCCCACCCACTCTCCCTTTTCTGGTAAGGAAGTGCAACGTTGTTTACTTTTCTCACCTAAACTTTCAAGTTAGGATTTCACGAATCCCGGTTTCTCTAGGATAGTTATATCTACTAGACCATAGGAATGGAGGTGGTTGTGACATGATTTATCATGTTGCCTACTCACGATTGAGAACGGAGGCGTGTAAGCCCCGGAAGCAAATCCTCTATTCCTTAAGCAGTAGATATTGATCCTTTAGAAGCCCGGATGGGTTTTCCGTAGTACCTCAGGAGTTTTTGATCTCGTGTTTCCCGATGTTGCTTCGATATCCTGTTCTTCTCAACATCCTTTTCGTCCGTTGAAACCTTGTTGTTGCTTTTGTAACACCTGGGGTGCTACCTGTTTGTTTGCTTGCATCATATGCATCACATGAGCATTGCATTCTGTTTTTTTTCAAAACAATTTGAATTCAATAATGTTGGTATTGTTGCTTGAACTTGTTAAATAAAACTTTGTTATTTCCAAAATTCCCAAAATCAAAACATTATTTGAAATTCCACTAACCACTTAAACATCAAACTAATATACCAATTTTGAAATCATTAACTAACCTTTGCTTTGTTTATTGTTTTGCAACCTAATAAAATTAATTATAAAAATGCAAACCTCAAACCCTATTTTGGAAATTTTCAACTAAACAACTTTAATTCAATTAAAATTTTCCACCTTGTGAATATAATGCTAACCTTGCTTTCATTTCATGTTTTGGAGAAGTAATAAAATTATTTAATGAAATAAACCACCCCAAAACCCATATCCTTTACCTCTCTCCCTTTTATTTCTTTTTACAAAATAAAAATCAATTAAAAGGAAATCCTAAGGAGAAGAGCTAGCCCACCCTTTTTCTCCAAGCCCACCTCTTTCCCTCTATTTTCCACCCAGCCCGTTACCTTTCTGGCCCATACCCCTTCATCCCTCGTCCTTTCTCCCTCATGTCGCTGTCTCTCTGTACGATCGCAGCAGAACCGCATGATCTTCCCCACCCCAGCTCGATGGCTCGCCGTACAGCCGTGGCCACCCTATAACTACCCCTCACGAGCCCCTGCAACCCTAGGCCCTAGCTAACCTCCCTCCTCTCTTCTTCCATCGCCGCCATCCTCCATCTGTTCTGCTGTTTTTTTTTTCTTTCTGAACCTCGACAGACGGAACCACCGAACCACCACCTAGCCGCCGTCAGATCGCCGCCGCCCCGGCCACCATGGGCACCGCGAGGAGTGGCTGGCCCCAGGAATGGAACCGCGGTGCGTCCAGCAACCGCTCTGCGTTCTCGCCGGGGGCTGAGAGCAGCTGTGGTGGCCGCGCCGTCGCCGGCGAGACCTCGCCGCGGCTGCCACGGACAGAAGCCTCGCCTGCCTCGACGCGCCCCTTGGTGAGCGTTCCCTCTGGCCTAGGCCCCTCCTCCCTCTTGCTCTGAGATGTGTGGCCTCACCCCTCGCCTCGCCGTCGCTGGGTTCTGGTCGCCGGCGCCTTTTTCCGATCGTCGCGTGCCTGCAGTCGCAGAGGCAGCGTCCGTTCGTCAGTTTCGCGCGCAGGTCCGGGGCCTTTACCTGAACCTCCATGCAACTGCAACTCTGAACAAAGGTTCAGTTGCAGCGCAGTGGCAAAGAGCCCTCGCGCGCACCCACCGCAAGCTGGGTTCGAATCCCCCAGGCCGCCAGGCCTTTTTCCCCTTTTATTTCGCGCACGCAGGGACGGGCCCCGCTGGTCATTGACCGCGGTGGCTCCGTGGCTCCCACCCACGCCCACGTGGCCGCCACCTGGGCTCGGGCCCGCGCCGCAGAGACCCCGGGCTGGGTTGCGCTGGGTGTAAAAACACCCCAGGGACCTGTATGGAATTTCTGCTCCCATCTAAGTCCTTTTCCTTGCAGCTTGGTCCCTGAAAATGAAATGTTAATAACTTTTATTTCCTAAGTCCAAATAATAAAAATAAAATATGTATCTTGACCCAAATTTAATTATCTACCTATTCAAAGCATTTGTTTTCTGTTTTAAACAATTCAAATTGTTTCAAATTTCAAATTCAAACAATCCTCTTCCAATTTGGTTAATTCCATAATTAATTCATACTTAATCCAATTAACTCAAATAAAATATGTTTTTCAGTCCAAATTCAATGAACTTTCTGTTTATCAACTTTGTTTTGCAAATTGGGCAATTAAAATTAATGTTATTTAATAATCCTTAAATTGGTTAATTAAATGGCATAATTAATAACTTTCTAATGGTTGCTCCAAATTAAATACTCAAAACATGTTTTTCATCCAAAATCAAATGCCACCCTTGGATATCAACTTTGTTTTCTGGTTTGCCACATTTAAATTGAATAATTGTTTCACCTCTTATTTAATGCATTTAAAATTGGTAATGTGCTCAACTAATTCATTTAAAATGGTTTCTCAACCAATAAAATATGTTTTCCAATCAGTTTCCAGTCATTAATATGTTCATGCCATCCATATCTCTGTTTGCATCTTGTCTTGTGCACTTTAGATCTTGTTATGCATGTTCACCTATATGACAACATATGGAATGTGTGGGCTAATTATTTCCAGCTGTTGCCCCATTCCATTTAAATTGCCTAACTCATCTACCTTATTGGTTGCCATGCTAAACAACATTTAAATTGATGGTTAGCTAAACAACTTGACCCAATTCCTATTTCTCCGGACTCCGGTTCCGATTAAATTGCTTAAGTTGTTTTCCCTGTTGCATCTTGCCATGTCATGCATATAAATAGGATCATGCTGGATCTTTGCCGTAGTAGTAATTGTTGCATTCCGTTGAATGTTCGAGGTTCATTGCTTCTTCCCGGATAGGACGTTGAGATGATGTGAGCAACGACAAGTTCTGCTACCTTGCGGGATCTCAGGCAAGTATACTCACTTGCTGCCATATGGCTGCCTTTCATCACTTGTTACCGATTCTCTCCGTTGATTCTTCTCTGCTAGCCTTAGTAGTAGATTGTTTCTGTTACGAACCTATCACATGAATCCTTTAACCCTGATATTGCCTCACCTCCACTCCTATAACCTTTGCTTGAGCCTGTGTCTTACTATCTTGCTTAGGGTTGTTTTGCTCGAGTCTGTTACCCGTTACTTTCCGTTATTACTCTATTATGTTCTGGGGGCTCGATGTTTAATCAATCAATCAATCATGCTAATGTTGCTATTAATAATAAATTTGATGATAAGGCACCGGCAGGAGGCCCTTTGTGGTTTTGAGGCCTGCTAGTGTCGACCCTAATAGGAAAAGGGTCTTGTCTACTGATCCATGATGAGCGCACTACCCGCATTTGGGGAGTATGGGCTCCCCCTCAGTTTGACCCGATTCGCATCTCGTCCAAATCGCCTCATTTAGTTCGGGTTTTCCATTTGCTGCATGCATGATCTTGCGAGCCCTTGGTACCCGGGTGGAACTTTCGTAGTCGGCATATAGGGGGACACGGTCTTAGAGTGCTATGAGGGTCCATTTTCTTCTGGGCCCGAGTAGCCGTGCGCCCAAGGTGCTTTGGGCTTGATGCGAAGAAGGGTTGGATTGTGTTGAGTGCCCCGCTTGGTGGGAGGCATCCCATCTGGCGGGACATTCATGAGTGTACGGCTAAATTGGTGCAACCCTGCAGGGATAATCTTCTCGAGAAGCCGTGTTTTCCGCGGTTATGGATTACTTGGTGAAAGTACTGGCTAACAAGTACTCAGGACAACTTCAACATAATGATTAACCATGTTACACCCAATGAATAACAACTTGACTAGTAATAGGTTTATCCACACAATAACTTGTTCATCTTAATACAACTGTGTGAGTTATCCTCGGATTGCTTCTTTGGCTAAAGGGGCGAGGTCCAGGATGGGTTTGTTTGGATTTACTTTCAGTTGGTTACAATCCTCGATCTTATCCCCTCTCTGTTAGTTGGAAGTTGTAGTTTTCCCTCTGTAGTTGGTTAGTGCAGCCTGTTGTCACATATTTGCAATAACCCCTTCCTTTCCGTTGATCCTAAAGTATTTGTATCTTGTGATGACTGGCTACGCCGGTAACTTGTGAGTATGGGTTTTATCCCCCTTGCCAGTACTTAACCGTACTGACCCACGAATCTCTTTCGTGGCTGCAAATTCCAAATTGCAGTCGACAGGTTTGAAGTCTGACGACGTTAGCTTGGGAATCCCTCCGGCTTGGCCTGGGCAGGGATTGGACGCCTTCGGTTATCTTCAGGACTCTTAGTCCAATTTGGATCTTGTCCGTAGACGGACGTTTGTTTCTTCCGCTGGTATTTGGATCTTTGTATTGTATCAGTTGTAACCCCGGCTCGTGTGAGTCATCTTGTATCTATCTGCTTCTGTTGTAATTGTGGAATATTCGTGAACTATTGTAATGTTATCATAAATGGCAACCTGGAATCGGTTATTATGCGGACTTGGCGGGAATGCTGAAATCTGCATAGTGCCCGATCTCGGGGCGTCACAAATGGTATCAGAGCCTTGGTTCCGATTCCCGAGATTGTTTCGATACGAATGGTTATCGAAGCAACGGGTCCGCAAAGCCTGTAGGATAACCTCGCTAACGGTCGTTGTTTCTAGAGCGTCAAAGACTATTTCTGCTAAACTATTTTGGAAAAACATCTCAATAGGATTCTTGTTTTCTCCTTACCCCTATTCTATTTCCCCTCCCATCTTATTTGTTTTGGAGTCTGCTCTCGTAATCAAGCTTTCAAAGTGTTAGGATCCCACGTGGGTGGACGTTTTCTGAGCCCTTAACCTAATAGGTTCGATCATCGGAAGATTCCTGGTGGAAAAACATCGTCGTCACTCCGAGCAAGAATCCCTTGTTAGTGGTGTCGAGGAGATCAACTGGAAGCACGAAGAATCGATAGTCGAACTTCTTTCCCCTCCCGGGTTAGCAGGTGGATTGCGAGGGCGCAATCCCTTGTTAGTGGTGTCGTCTGTAACACCTGGGGTGCTACCTGTTTGTTTGCTTGCATCATATGCATCACATGAGCATTGCATTCTGTTTTTTTTCAAAACAATTTGAATTCAATAATGTTGGTATTGTTGCTTGAACTTGTTAAATAAAACTTTGTTATTTCCAAAATTCCCAAAATCAAAACATTATTTGAAATTCCACTAACCACTTAAACATCAAACTAATATACCAATTTTGAAATCATTAACTAACCTTTGCTTTGTTTATTGTTTTGCAACCTAATAAAATTAATTATAAAAATGCAAACCTCAAACCCTATTTTGGAAATTTTCAACTAAACAACTTTAATTCAATTAAAATTTTCCACCTTGTGAATATAATGCTAACCTTGCTTTCATTTCATGTTTTGGAGAAGTAATAACATTATTTAATGAAATAAACCACCCCAAAACCCATATCCTTTACCTCTCTCCCTTTTATTTCTTTTTACAAAAAAAAAATCAATTAAAAGGAAATCCTAAGGAGAAGAGCCAGCCCACCCTTTTTCTCCAAGCCCACCTCTTTCCCTCTATTTTCCACCCAGCCCGTTACCTTTCTGGCCCATACCCCTTCATCCCTCGTCCTTTCTCCCTCATGTCGCTGTCTCTCTGTACGATCGCAGCAGAACCGCATGATCTTCCCCACCCCAGCTCGATGGCTCGCCGTACAGCCGTGGCCACCCTATAACTACCCCTCACGAGCCCCTGCAACCCTAGGCCCTAGCTAACCTCCCTCCTCTCTTCTTCCATCGCCGCCATCCTCCATCTGTTCTGCTGTTTTTTTTTTCTTTCTGAACCTCGACAGACGGAACCACCGAACCACCACCTAGCCACCGTCAGATCGCCGCCGCCCCGGCCACCATGGGCACCGCGAGGAGTGGCTGGCCCCGGGAATGGAACTGCGGTGCGTCCAGCAACCGCTCTGCGTTCTCGCCGGGGGCTGAGAGCAGCTGTGGTGGCCGCGCCGTCGCCGGCGAGACCTCGCCGCGGCTGCCACGGACAGAAGCCTCGCCTGCCTCGACGCGCCCCTTGGTGAGCGTTCCCTCTGGCCTAGGCCCCTCCTCCCTCTTGCTCTGAGATGTGTGGCCTCACCCCTCGCCTCGCCGTCGCTGGGTTCTGGTCGCCGGCGCCTTTTTCCGATCGTCGCGTGCCTGCAGTCGCAGAGGCAGCGTCCGTTCGTCAGTTTCGCGCGCAGGTCCGGGGCCTTTACCTGAACCTCCATGCAACTGCAACTCTGAACAAAGGTTCAGTTGCAGCGCAGTGGCAAAGAGCCCTCGCGCGCACCCACCGCAAGCTGGGTTCGAATCCCCCAGGCCGCCAGGCCTTTTTCCCCTTTTATTTCGCGCACGCAGGGACGGGCCCCGCTGGTCATTGACCGCGGTGGCTCCGTGGCTCCCACCCACGCCCACGTGGCCGCCACCTGGGCTCGGGCCCGCGCCGCAGAGACCCCGGGCTGGGTTGCGCTGGGTGTAAAAACACCCCAGGGACCTGTATGGAATTTCTGCTCCCATCTAAGTCCTTTTCCTTGCAGCTTGGTCCCTGAAAATGAAATGTTAATAACTTTTATTTCCTAAGTCCAAATAATAAAAATAAAATATGTATCTTGACCCAAATTTAATTATCTACCTATTCAAAGCATTTGTTTTCTGTTTTAAACAATTCAAATTGTTTCAAATTTCAAATTCAAACAATCCTCTTCCAATTTGGTTAATTCCATAATTAATTCATACTTAATCCAATTAACTCAAATAAAATATGTTTTTCAGTCCAAATTCAATGAACTTTCTGTTTATCAACTTTGTTTTGCAAATTGGGCAATTAAAATTAATGTTATTTAATAATCCTTAAATTGGTTAATTAAATGGCATAATTAATAACTTTCTAATGGTTGCTCCAAATTAAATACTCAAAACATGTTTTTCATCCAAAATCAAATGCCACCCTTGGATATCAACTTTGTTTTCTGGTTTGCCACATTTAAATTGAATAATTGTTTCACCTCTTATTTAATGCATTTAAAATTGGTAATGTGCTCAACTAATTCATTTAAAATGGTTTCTCAACCAATAAAATATGTTTTCCAATCAGTTTCCAGTCATTAATATGTTCATGCCATCCATATCTCTGTTTGCATCTTGTCTTGTGCACTTTAGATCTTGTTATGCATGTTCACCTATATGACAACATATGGAATGTGTGGGCTAATTATTTCCAGCTGTTGCCCCATTCCATTTAAATTGCCTAACTCATCTACCTTATTGGTTGCCATGCTAAACAACATTTAAATTGATGGTTAGCTAAACAACTTGACCCAATTCCTATTTCTCCGGACTCCGGTTCCGATTAAATTGCTTAAGTTGTTTTCCCTGTTGCATCTTGCCATGTCATGCATATAAATAGGATCATGCTGGATCTTTGCCGTAGTAGTAATTGTTGCATTCCGTTGAATGTTCGAGGTTCATTGCTTCTTCCCGGATAGGACGTTGAGATGATGTGAGCAACGACAAGTTCTGCTACCTTGCGGGATCTCAGGCAAGTATACTCACTTGCTGCCATATGGCTGCCTTTCATCACTTGTTACCGATTCTCTCCGTTGATTCTTCTCTGCTAGCCTTAGTAGTAGATTGTTTCTGTTACGAACCTATCACATGAATCCTTTAACCCTGATATTGCCTCACCTCCACTCCTATAACCTTTGCTTGAGCCTGTGTCTTACTATCTTGCTTAGGGTTGTTTTGCTCGAGTCTGTTACCCGTTACTTTCCGTTATTACTCTATTATGTTCTGGGGGCTCGATGTTTAATCAATCAATCAATCATGCTAATGTTGCTATTAATAATAAATTTGATGATAAGGCACCGGCAGGAGGCCCTTTGTGGTTTTGAGGCCTGCTAGTGTCGACCCTAATAGGAAAAGGGTCTTGTCTACTGATCCATGATGAGCGCACTACCCGCATTTGGGGAGTATGGGCTCCCCCTCAGTTTGACCCGATTCGCATCTCGTCCAAATCAACTCATTTAGTTCGGGTTTTCCATTTGCTGCATGCATGATCTTGCGAGCCCTTGGTACCCGGGTGGAACTTTCGTAGTCGGCATATAGGGGGACACGGTCTTAGAGTGCTATGAGGGTCCATTTTCTTCTGGGCCCGAGTAGCCGTGCGCCCAAGGTGCTTTGGGCTTGATGCGAAGAAGGGTTGGATTGTGTTGAGTGCCCCGCTTGGTGGGAGGCATCCCATCTGGCGGGACATTCATGAGTGTACGGCTAAATTGGTGCAACCCTGCAGGGATAATCTTCTCGAGAAGCCGTGTTTTCCGCGGTTATGGATTACTTGGTGAAAGTACTGGCTAACAAGTACTCAGGACAACTTCAACATAATGATTAACCATGTTACACCCAATGAATAACAACTTGACTAGTAATAGGTTTATCCACACAATAACTTGTTCATCTTAATACAACTGTGTGAGTTATCCTCGGATTGCTTCTTTGGCTAAAGGGGCGAGGTCCAGGATGGGTTTGTTTGGATTTACTTTCAGTTGGTTACAATCCTCGATCTTATCCCCTCTCTGTTAGTTGGAAGTTGTAGTTTTCCCTCTGTAGTTGGTTAGTGCAGCCTGTTGTCACATATTTGCAATAACCCCTTCCTTTCCGTTGATCCTAAAGTATTTGTATCTTGTGATGACTGGCTACGCCGGTAACTTGTGAGTATGGGTTTTATCCCCCTTGCCAGTACTTAACCGTACTGACCCACGAATCTCTTTCGTGGCTGCAAATTCCAAATTGCAGTCGACAGGTTTGAAGTCTGACGACGTTAGCTTGGGAATCCCTCCGGCTTGGCCTGGGCAGGGATTGGACGCCTTCGGTTATCTTCAGGACTCTTAGTCCAATTTGGATCTTGTCCGTAGACGGACGTTTGTTTCTTCCGCTGGTATTTGGATCTTTGTATTGTATCAGTTGTAACCCCGGCTCGTGTGAGTCATCTTGTATCTATCTGCTTCTGTTGTAATTGTGGAATATTCGTGAACTATTGTAATGTTATCATAAATGGCAACCTGGAATCGGTTATTATGCGGACTTGGCGGGAATGCTGAAATCTGCATAGTGCCCGATCTCGGGGCGTCACAGCTTTCCACTTCAGTTCTTCTACCGGCGTCTAATCAAAACTTCCCCGATCGTCTGCAGATGGATCTCAGGTTCTTTCCGCAGGTGGTTCGGATGACTCGTTGCGAGAGCACCGCCGGTTATCCGGAGATGCTGAGAGACATGGTCACTTATCTGGGGTTCCGTTGGGCACCAGAGTACCAGGTCTACGAGCAACAGCGAGAGTTTGACCAGACCTACTACCAGGCTATCGTCTACATTCTGTCAGATGATGGCATGAGCGTTGTCCACCGCTACGAGGCAGTAGGTTCCACAGTGGATATGGCTGTGCAGCAGGCAGCTTATGTGAGTCTCACCGTCCTTCGTGCTGACTATTGGGGATTTGACGATTCTATCTATCGCCACATCCCCCGTGGTTACATCACCTCGGAGGGAGCTCACTTCACTCTCTACGACAACCTGGATGTCTACGAGCATGATAACTCTAGGCTGCACACCACCGCTCAGTTTGTGAGGCACAGTGACGCAGTTGCCAGCACACTATCTTAGGAGTTGGCTTCAGTCAGAGAGCAGCTCTATCTTGCTTTGACTCGTCTGGCGTCTTACACCACAGAATTTGTTGGGGATGAGCTCTTTGCACGTTTCGATCAGCCAGTTGGTCGTCGTCTGCCAGATGCTGGAGGTTACGAGCCGATCAGAGGTCCACTCCTCAACCTCGGTGCTGGTTACACTGGGATTCCACGCTTTGGAGCACAGGGAGTCGACTCTATGTACTTCACCACACCTAGAGTCGCTCTCAGACCACGTCAGATCTATGTGGATCGTCGTTCTACCTATTTTCGTGGGCGTGCTCCTCACCGTACCTCTCGTCGTACTACTCACCGCCGTCCTGCGTGATGAGCATGGGAGTACCGATGTATCCATTCTTAGCTATGTTTAGTTATCCTTTGGCATTTGAACCATTTATGGTGTGTTGGATATTCTGATGTAATTGAACATGTAATGATGTACCTGTTGGTTATCTATTCATGCGTCGGAATAATCTCTCTTTCGGTTTCCAAGTCTATCCTTTTTCTGTTGTTGTGCTAAAATGCATTTCCATTCAGGATGCCACCAACAAGGAACACCCCGCCTGAGCCACCGCCAATCACGGAGCTGTTGACTCAGATGACTCAGGTCGTGATGCAGATGGCCCAGTTCCAGGCTAATCAGCACAACAACCAGAACGCTCCACGAGTCAGTATCAAGGAGTTTCTGAGTCTGGGGCCAAGAACTTTCGTGGCAACACGCGAGCCTCTGGATGCTGATGACTGGATCCGTGAGATGGCCAAGGCTCTGGACATTGCTCACGTTGCTGAGGAAGACAAGGTCAAGTATGCATCCTATCTGCTGAAGGGTCAGGCAGCTACTTGGTGGGAAAACTACCAGACCATGAGAGCTGGCTATCCAATCACCTGGGGTTGTTTCAAGGAAGCCTTCCTGAAGCACCACATTCCAGATGGTCTCATGGAAAGGATGCGTGAAGAGTTTTGCTCACTCAAGCAGGGCAAGCTGGACATCATTGGCTATCAGAGTGAGTTCAATCGCCTCGCTCGTTACGCTGGTGATGAGGTGTCCACTGAGGCTAAGAAGATGGCAAGGTTCCGCCGAGGTTTTAACCCGGAACTCAAGTACGCCCTCACCAACATCAAGGCCAAAGACTTCGAGGAGCTCGTGAACACCGCGCTCAATGAGTAAAATGGGCGCAAGGCGTTCGAGGAGTCTCGGAAGCACTCGCGTGAGGGTGGTTCCTCCTCCAACATGACCACCCCTCCGCAGAAGCGCCGCATCTGGGTGCCAAATGGTGCTGTCACTCGGGCTCCATACGCCCAAGCTTCTCCAGGCTTCGCTCCCCGCCCACCCAACCCAGCTCAGATGCATGCTCAGAGGTTTTCAATGGGGCAGCCAAGGCCAGATACTCCTCGTGTCGTCACTTGCTACAAATGCAAGCAGACGGGGCACTACGCTGACAAGTGCACTCAGAGGCAGCTACCTCCACCACCACCTCGTCCCAACACAAACCAGGCAATGGTGCGTGCTCCCCCGGCTAAAGCCTTCAACTCCAACAACAGGCCTGTCGGGAGGACCGCGAGGGTGAATCATATCATGGCCGACAAAGCTGAGGAAGCTGCTGACGTCGTTCTCGGTATATTACCCGTAAACTCTTTTCCAGCTAAAGTGTTGTTTGATACCGGAGCATCGCATTCTTTTGTGTCAAAGGTTTTTGCCGCAACAAACAACCTAATGGTGGTTCCACTAAGCAATCAAATCACTGTTCACTCACCGGGATCGCAAATGTTGACTTCCAAGATAAGTAAGGATAATCAAATCCTAATTGGAGGCCACATTTTCCTTGCTTCTCTCATGTTGCTGGGAAATTCTGACATTGATGTCATTCTTGGCATGGATTGGTTGAAGGCTAATAAAGCTACGATTGATTGTGCTCAGAAGTCAATAACTCTGTTCCACCCTTCTGGCCAGATAGTCTATTCTCCAAATGAATCAAGTTCTGTCGGCTGTACACCCTCGATGCTAAGCCTCTACCTCTACTTGAAAATGTTCCGGTGGTTTGTGAATTCCCTGACGTCTTTCCAGAAGAGTTGCCAGGGATTCCTCCGGACAGAGCAGTTGAGTTCGTGATCGAGCTTGAACCAGGTACTGCTCCAATCTCTAAGCATCCATACAAGATAGCTCCTCCTGAACTGAAACTGTTAAAGGAGCAAATCGATATGTACATGGAAAAAGGTTACATTCAACCTAGTTCCTCCGCTTGGGGTTGCCCAACTCTGTTCGTTGCGAAGAAGGATCAAACAAAGAGACTCGTTGTTGACTATCGTCCTCTTAACGAGAAAACCATCAAAAACAAGTATCCAATTCCTCGTATCGATGATCTTTTTGATCAACTTGCTGGAGCCTCAATATTCTCCAAGTTGGACTTGAGAATGGGTTACCATCAAATAAAGATCAGAAAGGAAGATATTCCAAAAACAGCTTTCACCACTCGGTACGGTCTATATGAATACACCGTCATGTCCTTTGGTCTCACCAATGCACCGGCGACATTCTCTAGACTCATGAATTCTGTTTTCCATGAATACCTCGACAAGTTCGTTGTGGTATATCTCGATGACATCCTGGTCTACTCAAAATCTGAGGAAGAGCATGGAGAACATCTTCGTCTCACTCTCATGAAACTCCGCGAGCATCGTCTATATGCCAAATTCTCCAAATGTGAGTTCTGGATTCCAGAATTTGCTTACCTTGGTCATGTCATCTCTGCCAAGGGCATAGCCATTGATCCAGAAAAGGTTAAAGCAATTGTTGATTGGAAACCTCCTAAGACGGTGAAGCAAGTTAGAAGTTTTCTTGTCTTGGCTAGCTATTGCCGTCGTTTCGTCCAAAACTTTTCCAAGATTGCCAAACCTCTCACTGATCTCACAAAGAAGGACAAGAAGTTCGTTTGGTCTCCACAATGTGATGAGAGTTTCAATCTCCTGAAGACTAAACTCACTTCTACACCAGTTCTAGTTGGCCCAGATACTACCAAACCTTTCCAAATATTATGCGATGCATCTCTCCAAGGTCTAGGTGCAGTTCTTATGCAAGAACGTCAAGTTGTGGCTTATGCTTCACGTCAGTTGAATGCACATGAGCAAAACTTCCCACACATGACCTTGAGCTTGCAGCAGTTGTGTTTGCCCTCAAGAAATGGAGGCAATACTTGTTGGGTAACCGCACTGAAATCTTTTCCGATCATAAGAGTCTGAAATACATCTTCACTCAACCAGATCTAAACCTCAGGCAAAGGAGATGGATTGAAAAGATTAAGGACTTTGATCTTACCATTTCTTACACTCCAGGCAAGGCTAATGTTATGGCCGATGCTCTCAGTCGCAAGTCGTATTGCAATAATCTCATGATCATGGAAAGCCAACCTCCTCTTCATGAAGAATTCCAGAAGCTGAACCTTGGTCTTGTTCCTCAAGGTTATCTTGCGAACTTAACAGCCAGTCCAACTCTCGAGGACAAGATTCGTTCTAACAACTTCGTGATGCTGAAATCAAGAAGATGGTAGAACACATCAAAGAAGGCAAGGAGAAATTTAAGTCCTTCTCAATTGATGACAAAGGAACTGTGTTCTTCGAAGGACGCATTGCAGTTCCTCAAGTTCAAAGTCTCAAAGATGTCATTCTCAAGGAGGCTCATGAAACCCCTCTCTCCATCCACCCTGGAAGTACAAAGATGTACCAGGATCTCAAGACACTGTATTGGTGGCCTGGCATGAAACGTGAAATTGCTCAATACGTTTCTGAATGCGACGTTTGTCAACGTGTTAAGGCAGTCCATCAGAAAACAACCGGTCTACTCCAACCTCTGAAAATTCCTGACTGGAAGTGGGACATGATTGAAATGGACTTCGTCACTGGTTTTCCAAAGTCCAAGAAGGGCTACGATGCAATCTTCGTTGTCATTGATCGTCTCACTAAGGTAGCTCATTTCTTTGCTGTCAAAGAAACAATCTCAGCTAGCCAGTTAGCAGAGCTCTACACAACAAAGATTGTTCCTCTTCATGGTGTTCCATTGGAAATAATCTCAGACCGTGGAAGCATATTCACTTCTCATTTCTGGAAAAGCTTTCAAGAAGCATTGGGCACCAAACTTCTGTTCAGCACAGCTTATCACCCTCAGTCTCAAGGGCAAGTCGAAAGAGTCAATCAGATTCTCGAGGATATGCTCAGAGCATGTGGTCTCTCCTTTGGCATGAAATGGGAGGATTGCCTTCCATATGCTGAATTCTCCTACAACAACAGCTTCCAGGCAAGCCTAGGCATGGCTCCATTTGAAGCTCTTTATGGCCGCAGATGCAGGAGTCCAATCAATTGGTCTGGAGCTGGTGAACATTCACTCTTAGGCCCTGACATTGTTAAGGAAGCCGAAGAGAAAGTTCGCATCATTCGTGACAATCTCAAGATTGCTCAGTCTCGTCAGAAAAGCTACTATGACAGCAAGCACAAGGACATGATCTATGCACCTGGTGACAAAGCATATCTCCGTGTAACTCCCCTCAGAAGCACTCATCGTTTTGGTGTGAAAGGAAAACTTGCACCAAGATACATTGGTCCTTTCAACATTCTCTCAAGGCGTGCGGAAAATGCCTATCGTCTTGAACTTCCAGAAAAACTATCCAAGGTGCACGATGTGTTTCACGTGTCACAGCTCAAGAGGTGTTTCAAAGATCCAGATCGTGCAGTTGATCATGATTCCATTGAACTGCAAGATGATCTATCTTATGAGGAGCACCCTGTTCGTATTCTCGATGAGACCGAGCGTAAGACTCGCAACAAGAGCACCAAGTTCTTGAAAGTGCAGTGGTCTCATCATTCCGATAAAGAGGCAACGTGGGAGACCGAAGAGGATCTTCGCAAGAAGTATCCGGACCTTTTCCTTTCTCAGTAGGAATCTCGGGGCGCGATTCCTTCAAGGGGGGGCGTTTTGTAACATCCCAAGTATGAAAACACCCCTAGCATGTTTGTTTTTTGTTTAATTATTGTTTTGCATCATGGCATCTTAATCATTGCATTTGTTTCCTTCTTGTTTGCATCTGTTTTTATTTGTTTTCACAATTGAATTTCAAACATTAATCAAATGCTTTGGTTCATACTTGTTATGTTACAATTTATTTTCCAAATAAAAGTTCAATTAAAACATCCAATTTGTTCCCATGAAAAATAAAAGGCTCACTATTAATTTGTTCTTAATAATTCACTTAATTCAAAGGTCATTCAAATTCAATTTCAATTTCAAACAACACCCAACTTCAAATAATGAAAATTACCAAAACAATTATAATCATTTGATTCCAATTAAAACTATATGATCACCACATTTAATTCTTGTTTTCACTAAGTCACTTAATCATCAAATCCATCCAAATTTGAATCAAATCACAAACATCTTTTTATTTTGAACTTTTTGTAAAACAAAAAGTTGCAATTTGTTGCTATTACATAAATAAGTAATATAAATTTTTTCCCTAATCTTCTACACCCCAAAACCTAGCTATTCCTTCCTATTTCTCTTGCAGCAAAAAAAAAAAACACAGAGGAAAAAAAAATAAAAAGAAAAAAAAACGCAGGAGAGGGGGAGAGGCAGGCCCAGCCCAAGTCGCTGCAGCCCGATTCCATCTCCCCCAACCTCCGTCCGTACGCTGACGGCAGCCATGGGGACAGCGACCTGCTGCCCCCACTGCTCCACCCCTTCCCCCCTCCTATATCTACCCTAACCCTAATCCTAAACCTAGCCGCCCCTCCTCCCTCCTGTCTCCCACCTCTCCGCCGCCATCGAGGAAGGGCGCCGCCTCCGTTTCTTCTGCGACGGACGCCGGCCGCCGGAGCTCGCCGCCGACATCTCCGCCTCCCCCCGGCCGTGCCGCGGCCATCCCTGCGACGAGGGTACTCCCCTCTTTCCATTCCCTACCTCCCCTCTCGATTCCTTGCAGTATATGCATCAATTCCTTCCGTGCCAAGTCGCCATGGTTGCAGCCATCGCTGCCTGTTCGTCGTCAGAGATGAGCGCCTGTACGTGTACGTGTGCGCTTGCAGTTTCAGTTAACCTCGATTAATATGTTCAAAACCAAATAGATCCCGTATGCATCAAACCAGCGCAGCAGACCAGCTGGTGCGCTCACTGCGCGCGCGCCCAGCAGATCCCAGGCTCGAGTCCCAGCCCCGCAACCTTTTTCTGTTTATTTTTCCGAATTGTTCAGTGCAGGTTCTGAACCTTAACCCCCACAGCTCGCTGTTCCCTGTAACAACCACCGCAGCATCGCAGCTGGTTGGTTCCTTTGTGCAGCAGCAGGAGGGCAGGGGTTCGAATCCCCCCTGCATCAAAAACCAAATCTTTTTCTTTATTATTTTTCTAGATCTATATCTACTCTAAATTGCTCACAGGTCCCTGCTACTTTTATCTAGGTCCCTGTAATTTTATTTCCAAGTCCCTGTATCTTTTCTAGGTCCATAATTATTTCTATCAACCATAAAAATGCTTAAACTTGGTAAATTAATAACTTTTGTTTGGAAACTCCAATTGCAAAACTTTAAACATGTAAATCACTCCATTTTAAATTCTCTACCCAAATATAAAATTTGTTTACTGTTTTGAATATTTTAAATTGGTGAAATATTTGAATTTTTGTTTAATTCACTTAATTTTGCAAAATTCATAACTTGGGCATAAAAATTCCAAACTCAACAAATAAAATATGTTTTCCATCCCATTTTTCATGTACTTTGAAAATATAAACTTTGTTTCATGTTTTGAATAATTATAATTGGTTAAATATTTTAAACCTTGTTTAAATCATTTAAATTTGCTAAATTCATAACTTGCTCAAATTAAATTATTTTTGAACATATGAAATATGTTTTCAAACCAGAAAAGTATAAACTTTTCAAATATGAATTTGGTTAATGTTTTGAACAAATAAAAAATTCAAATAAATGCATACTTGAATTTAATTCATTTAAATCTTGTTTGACTTGTTTAATTCATAAATAATTCATCCTAATTCCTTTTTCAATAATTGAAACATGTATTCCACCTAAAATTGTGTGTACTTTCCAAATATGAATTTTATTATTTGTTTTGAACAATTAAAATTGATGAAAACAACAAATGCTTGTGTAACACCTTTAAGTAACCAAAATTCCCTAACTTAATAAATAAATTTCTAAACTTGGTAAACCTTATTTTAAATTGTTTCTATTGTTGTTATTTTTCTGTTTTCCTCATCCATGCATCATACTAATCCACTTTCACCTATTGGTTATTTGTAAAACAATTGTTTCAACCATAATTCATGGGCTTTTCATATGCAACTCCAATTGCATGTGGGTCCATTTAATCATGTTGTTACCACGTCAACTAGTTTATTTTTATGCATCAATTAAATGGTCATGCATCATCCCATGATTGTGCATTATGCCATGTTATTGATTGTTTGTCTCTTTGTGTTGTTTGTTTGCTTCTTCTCGGATAGACGACGACGTTGAGACAGACGAGCTTTACAACACCCCTTCTGAGGATCTAGCCCAGTACCAGGCTACTGAGTTGGCAGGCAAGTATTCACTCACATGAACCATTGTGTTCCTTTCAACATTGGATACCGATACTTTCCGTTGTCTATTCTGCTAGCCTTATGAATCGTTGCTTCTGTTCGATCCTATCATATGTTATCCTTTAGCCCTGATATTGCCTCACCTCCACACCTATAACCCCATTGATTGTTGCCCGTGTCTTACTATCATGCTTAGGGTTGTTTTGCTCGAGTCTGCTGTCAGTTACTTTCTGTTATCATATTTGTATTATGTTCTGGGGCTCGATGTTTAAAACAATCAACCTGTTAATGTTTGAGGTAATAATAATTTGATGATAAGGCACCGGCAGGAGGCCCGGCGTGGTTTTGAGGCCTGCTAGTGTCGACCCTAATAGGAAAAGGGTCTTGTCTACTGATCCATGATGAGCGCACTATCCGCATGTGGGAAGCGTGTATGGGCGCCCCCCTCAATTTGATTCGATTCGCATCTCGTCCAAATCGCCTCATTTAGTTCGGGTTTTCCATTTGCCGCATGCATATGCAGGTGCGAACCCTTGGTACCAGGGTGGAACTTTTGTAGTCGGCATTTAGGGAGACACGTTCTTAGAGTGCTATGAGGGTCCCCTTTTCTTCGTGGGGCTTGATTAGCCGTGCGCTCACTGCACGGGGTTCTTTGGGCTTGATGCGAAGAAGAGTTGAGTTGTGTTGAGTGCCCCGCTTGGTGGGAGGCATTCCATCTGGCGGGTTATTCTTACGTGTACGGCCAAATTGGTGCACCCCTGCAGGGCTAAATCTTCTCGAGAAGCCGTGTTTTCCGCGGTTATGGTTAACTTGGTGAAAGTACTGGCTAACAAGTACTCAGAACAACTTACACCTAACTAATGATAACCTGACTAGTAATAGGCTTATTGACACAACAATTTGAACCATCATTAATCCAACTGTGTGAGTTATCCTCGGATTGCTTCTTTGGATAAGGGGCGAGATCCAGGATGGGTTTGTTTGGAGTTAGTTATAGTTGGTTACGATACGCTATCTTATCTTCTTTCTGTTTAGCCGGAAGTGGTAGTACCTCTGTAGTTGGTTAGAGCAGCCAGTTGCAGCATCTTTTGTATCACCCCTTTCTTCCGTTGAACCTAAAGCATCTGTGCTTGGTGTTGACGGGTTACACTTTGGTGAACTGTGAGTCTTGCTTGCCAGTACGTCTATGTACTGACCCCTTTGGGGCTGTGGTTTCCGCAGACTACGCTTACGAGGATCCCCGTGACGGCTACTACGTGGAGTTTGACGAGGCTGCTGACGAGTAGATAGCGGACCTGGGCAGGATCCGAGACATCGTGGATGGGCTCCGTCTTTTCGTTTCCGGCTTCTTAAGCCTATTTGGATTTGTCTGTACTCAGACCCTTTGAATGCTTCCGCTGAGATGTAATGATGATATGTTGGGGCATGTGTCCTCTGGATGATTGTATTTGCTATCTCTGCTCTAGTGAGAGCTATTTGCAACTTATTTCTATTTATTTGTGTCTTAGAGATATGTTGTGCTATCATTCTGTTAAACGCCGTTGACGTACCATGTGTGTATGGTATGAAGTACGTCAATGGTAGTATCCTGATTTCTATGGGATGGTTTACGTAGACGATGAACAGTAGGGGTTGGTTGTCACACATACGTGTGCTGGCCTACTCGTAAAAGATGCGGGTGCCGGTAAGCCCCGTAATCCAATCAACTATTGTTCAACGGAACTGCGAGTATCCTCTAGAAGTCCGGGTGCGACAAATGGTATCAGAGCCTGTCTGCCTGTAGGATCCCTTTTACTGGTCGCAGTTGAGTCTAGAAACTATTTTTTGTAGCTATATAGGAAAAAAATGAAACGTGAGAGTAGGAATTCTGCCATTTTATTTCTTTCCCCACCCACCCTCCCTTTTCTGGTAAGGAAGTGCAACGTTGTTTTCTTTTCTCACCTAAACTTTCAAGTTAGGATTTCACGAATCCCGGTTTCTCTAGGATAGTTATATCTACTAGACCATAGGAATGGAGGTGGTTGTGACATGATTTATCATGTTGCCTACTCACGATTGAGAACGGAGGCGTGTAAGCCCCGGAAGCAAATCCTCTATTCCTTAAGCAGTAGATATTGATCCTTTAGAAGCCCGGATGGGTTTTCCGTAGTACCTCAGGAGTTTTTGATCTCATGCTTCCCGATGTTGCTTCGATATCCTGTTCTTCTCAACATCCTTTTCGTCCGTTGAAACCTTGTTGTTGCTTTCCACTTCAGTTCTTCTACCGGCGTCTAATCAAAACTTCCCCGATCGTCTGCAGATGGATCTCAGGTTCTTTCCGCAGGTGGTTCGGATGACTCGTTGCGAGAGCACCGCCGGTTATCCGGAGATGCTGAGAGACATGGTCACTTATCTGGGGTTCCGTTGGGCACCAGAGTACCAGGTCTACGAGCAGCAGCGAGAGTTTGACCAGACCTACTACCAGGCTATCGTCTACATTCTGTCAGATGATGGCATGAGCGTTGTCCACCGCTACGAGGCAGTAGGTTCCACAGTGGATATGGCTGTGCAGCAGGCAGCTTATGTGAGTCTCACCGTCCTTCGTGCTGACTATTGGGGATTTGACGATTCTATCTATCGCCACATCCCCCGTGGTTACATCACCTCGGAGGGAGCTCACTTCACTCTCTACGACAACCTGGATGTCTACGAGCATGATAACTCTAGGCTGCACACCACCGCTCAGTTTGTGAGGCACAGTGACGCAGTTGCCAGCACACTATCTCAGGAGTTGGCTTCAGTCAGAGAGCAGCTCTATCTTGCTTTGACTAGTCTGGCGTCTTACACCACAGACTTTGTTGGGGATGAGCTCTTTGCACGTTTCGATCAGCCAGTTGGTCGTCGTCTGCCAGATGCTGGAGGTTACGAGCCGATCAGAGGTCCACTCCTCAACCTCGGTGCTGGTTACACTGGGATTCCACGCTTTGGAGCACAGGGAGTCGACTCTATGTACTTCACCACACCTAGAGTCGCTCTCAGACCACGTCAGATCTATGTGGATCGTCGTTCTACCTATTTTCGTGGGCGTGCTCCTCACCGTACCTCTCGTCGTACTACTCACCGCCGTCCTGCGTGATGAGCATGGGAGTACCGATGTATCCATTCTTAGCTATGTTTAGTTATCCTTTGGCATTTGAACCATTTATGGTGTGTTGGATATTCTGATGTAATTGAACATGTAATGATGTACCTGTTGGTTATCTATTCATGCGTCGGAATAATCTCTCTTTCGGTTTCCAAGTCTATCCTTTTTCTGTTGTTGTGCTAAAATGCATTTCCATTCAGGATGCCACCAACAAGGAACACCCCGCCTGAGCCACCGCCAATCACGGAGCTGTTGACTCAGATGACTCAGGTCGTGATGCAGATGGCCCAGTTCCAGGCTAATTAGCACAACAACCAGAACGCTCCACGAGTCAGTATCAAGGAGTTTCTGAGTCTGGGGCCAAAAACTTTCGTGGCAACACGCGAGCCTCTGTATGCTGATGACTGGATCCGTGAGATGGCCAAGGCTCTGGACATTGCTCACGTTGCTGAGGAAGACAAGGTCAAGTATGCATCCTATCTGCTGAAGGGTCAGGCAGCTACTTGGTGGGAAAACTACCAGACCATGAGAGCTGGCTATCCAATCACCTGGGGTTGTTTCAAGGAAGCCTTCCTGAAGCACCACATTCCAGATGGTCTCATGGAAAGGATGCGTGAAGAGTTTTGCTCACTCAAGCAGGGCAAGCTGGACATCATTGGCTATCAGAGTGAGTTCAATCGCCTCGCTCGTTACGCTGGTGATGAGGTGTCCACTGAGGCTAAGAAGATGGCAAGGTTCCGCCGAGGTTTTAACCCGGAACTCAAGTACGCCCTCACCAACATCAAGGCCAAAGACTTCGAGGAGCTCGTGAACACCGCGCTCAATGAGGAAAATGGGCGCAAGGCGTTCGAGGAGTCTCGGAAGCACTCGCGTGAGGGTGGTTCCTCCTCCAACATGACCACCCCTCCGCAGAATCGCCGCATCTGGGTGCCAAATGGTGCTGTCACTCGGGCTCCATACGCCTAAGCTTCTCCAGGCTTCGCTCCCCGCCCACCCAACCCGGCTCAGATGCATGCTCAGAGGTTTTCAATGGGGCAGCCAAGGCCAGATACTCCTCGTGTCGTCACTTGCTACAAATGCAAGCAGACGGGGCACTACGCTGACAAGTGCACTCAGAGGCAGCTACCTCCACCACCACCTCGTCCCAACACAAACCAGGCAATGGTGCGTGCTCCCCCGGCTAAAGCCTTCAACTCCAACAACAGGCCTGTCGGGAGGACCGCGAGGGTGAATCATATCATGGCCGACAAAGCTGAGGAAGCTGCTGACGTCGTTCTCGGTATATTACCCGTAAACTCTTTTCCAGCTAAAGTGTTGTTTGATACCGGAGCATCGCATTCTTTTGTGTCAAAGGTTTTTGCCGCAACAAACAACCTAATGGTGGTTCCACTAAGCAATCAAATCACTGTTCACTCACCGGGATCGCAAATGTTGACTTCCAAGATAAGTAAGGATAATCAAATCCTAATTGGAGGCCACATTTTCCTTGCTTCTCTCATGTTGCTGGGAAATTCTGACATTGATGTCATTCTTGGCATGGATTGGTTGAAGGCTAATAAAGCTACGATTGATTGTGCTCAGAAGTCAATAACTCTGTTCCACCCTTCTGGCCAGATAGTCTATTCGCCAAATGAATCAAGTTCTGTTCAGCTGTACACCCTCGATGCTAAGCCTCTACCTCTACTTGAAAATGTTCCGGTGGTTTGTGAATTCCCTGACGTCTTTCCAGAAGAGTTGCCAGGGATGCCTCCGGACAGAGCAGTTGAGTTCGTGATCGAGCTTGAACCAGGTACTGCTCTAATCTCTAAGCATCCATACAAGATAGCTCCTCCTGAACTGAAACTGTTAAAGGAGCAAATCGATATGTACATGGAAAAAGGTTACATTCAACCTAGTTCCTCCGCTTGGGGTTGCCCAACTCTGTTCGTTGCGAAGAAGGATCAAACAAAGAGACTCGTTGTTGACTATCGTCCTCTTAACGAGAAAACCATCAAAAACAAGTATCCAATTCCTCGTATCGATGATCTTTTTGATCAACTTGCTGGAGCCTCAATATTCTCCAAGTTGGACTTGAGAATGGGTTACCATCAAATAAAGATCAGAAAGGAAGATATTCCAAAAACAGCTTTCACCTCTCGGTACGGTCTATATGAATACACCGTCATGTCCTTTGGTCTCACCAATGCACCGGCGACATTCTCTAGACTCATGAATTCTGTTTTCCATGAATACCTCGACAAGTTCGTTGTGGTATATCTCGATGACATCCTGGTCTACTCAAAATCTGAGGAAGAGCATGGAGAACATCTTCGTCTCACTCTCATGAAACTCCGCGAGCATCGTCTATATGCCAAATTCTCCAAATGTGAGTTCTGGATTCCAGAATTTGCTTACCTTGGTCATGTCATCTCTGCCAAGGGCATAGCCATTGATCCAGAAAAGGTTAAAGCAATTGTTGATTGGAAACCTCCTAAGACGGTGAAGCAAGTTAGAAGTTTTCTTGGCTTGGCTAGCTATTGCCGTCGTTTCGTCCAAAACTTTTCCAAGATTGCCAAACCTCTCACTGATCTCACAAAGAAGGACAAGAAGTTCGTTTGGTCTCCACAATGTGATGAGAGTTTCAATCTCCTGAAGACTAAACTCACTTCTACACCAGTTCTGGTTGGCCCAGATACTACCAAACCTTTCCAAATATTATGCGATGCATCTCTCCAAGGTCTAGGTGCAGTTCTTATGCAAGAACGTCAAGTTGTGGCTTATGCTTCACGTCAGTTGAATGCACATGAGCAAAACTTCCCACACATGACCTTGAGCTTGCAGCAGTTGTGTTTGCCCTCAAGAAATGGAGGCAATACTTGTTGGGTAACCGCACTGAAATCTTTTCCGATCATAAGAGTCTGAAATACATCTTCACTCAACCAGATCTAAACCTCAGGCAAAGGAGATGGATTGAAAAGATTAAGGACTTTGATCTTACCATTTCTTACACTCCAGGCAAAGCTAATGTTATGTCCGATGCTCTCAGTCGCAAGTCGTATTGCAATAATCTCATGATCATGGAAAGCCAACCTCCTCTTCATGAAGAATTCCAGAAGCTGAACCTTGGTCTTGTTCCTCAAGGTTATCTTGCGAACTTAACAGCCAGTCCAACTCTCGAGGACAAGATTCGTTCTAACAACTTCGTGATGCTGAAATCAAGAAGATGGTAGAACACATCAAAGAAGGCAAGGAGAAATTTAAGTCCTTCTCAATTGATGACAAAGGAACTGTGTTCTTCGAAGGACGCATTGCAGTTCCTCAAGTTCAAAGTCTCAAAGATGTCATTCTCAAGGAGGCTCATGAAACCCCTCTCTCCATCCACCCTGGAAGTACAAAGATGTACCAGGATCTCAAGACACTGTATTGGTGGCCTGGCATGAAACGTGAAATTGCTCAATACGTTTCTGAATGCGACGTTTGTCAACGTGTTAAGGCAGTCCATCAGAAAACAACCGGTCTACTCCAACCTCTGAAAATTCCTGACTGGAAGTGGGACATGATTGAAATGGACTTCGTCACTGGTTTTCCAAAGTCCAAGAAGGGCTACGATGCAATCTTCGTTGTCATTGATCGTCTCACTAAGGTAGCTCATTTCTTTGCTGTCAAAGAAACAATCTCAGCTAGCCAGTTAGCAGAGCTCTACACAACAAAGATTGTTCCTCTTCATGGTGTTCCATTGGAAATAATCTCAGACCATGGAAGCATATTCACTTCTCATTTCTGGAAAAGCTTTCAAGAAGCATTGGGCACCAAACTTCTGTTCAGCACAGCTTATCACCCTCAGTCTCAAGGGCAAGTCGAAAGAGTCAATCAGATTCTCGAGGATATGCTCAGAGCATGTGGTCTCTCCTTTGGCATGAAATGGGAGGATTGCCTTCCATATGCTGAATTCTCCCACAACAACAGCTTCCAGGCAAGCCTAGGCATGGCTCCATTTGAAGCTCTTTATGGCCGCAGATGCAGGAGTCCAATCAATTGGTCTGGAGCTGGTGAACGTTCACTCTTAGGCCCTGACATTGTTAAGGAAGCCGAAGAGAAAGTTCGCATCATTCGTGACAATCTCAAGATTGCTCAGTCTCGTCAGAAAAGCTACTATGACAGCAAGCACAAGGACATGATCTATGCACCTGGTGACAAAGCATATCTCCGTGTAACTCCCCTCAGAAGCACTCATCGTTTTGGTGTGAAAGGAAAACTTGCACCAAGATACATTGGTCCTTTCAACATTCTCTCAAGGCGTGCGGAAAATGCCTATCATCTTGACCTTCCAGAAAAACTATCCAAGGTGCACGATGTGTTTCACGTGTCACAGCTCAAGAGGTGTTTCAAAGATCCAGATCGTGCAGTTGATCATGATTCCATTGAACTGCAAGATGATCTATCTTATGAGGAGCACCCTGTTCGTATTCTCGATGAGACCGAGCGTAAGACTCGCAACAAGAGCACCAAGTTCTTGAAAGTGCAGTGGTCTCATCATTCCGATAAAGAGGCAACGTGGGAGACCGAAGAGGATCTTCGCAAGAAGTATCCGGACCTTTTCCTTTCTCAGTAGGAATCTCGGGGCGCGATTCCTTCAAGGGGGGGCGTTTTGTAACATCCCAAGTATGAAAACACCCCTAGCATGTTTGTTTTTTGTTTAATTATTGTTTTGCATCATGGCATCTTAATCATTGCATTTGTTTCCTTCTTGTTTGCATCTGTTTTTATTTGTTTTCACAATTGAATTTCAAACATTAATCAAATGCATTGGTTCATACTTGTTATGTTACAATTTATTTTCCAAATAAAAGTTCAATTAAACATCCAATTTGTTCCCATGAAAAATAAAAGGCTCACTATTAATTTGTTCTTAATAATTCACTTAATTCAAAGGTCATTCAAATTCAATTTCAATTTCAAACAACACCCAACTTCAAATAATGAAAATTACCAAAACAATTATAATCATTTGATTCCAATTAAAACTATATGATCACCACATTTAATTCTTGTTTTCACTAAGTCACTTAATCATCAAATCCATCCAAATTTGAATCAAATCACAAACATCTTTTTATTTTGAACTTTTTGTAAAACAAAAAGTTGCAATTTGTTGCTATTACATAAATAAGTAATATAAATTTTTTCCCTAATTTTCTACACCCCAAAACCTAGCTATTCCTTCCTATTTCTCTTGCAGCAAAAAAAAAACACAGAGGAAAAAAAATAAAAAGCAAAAAAAAAACGCAGGAGAGGGGGAGAGGCAGGCCCAGCCCAAGTCGCTGCAGCCCGATTCCATCTCCCCCAACCTCCGTCCGTACGCTGACGACAGCCATGGGGACAGCGACCTGCTGCCCCCACTGCTCCAGCCCTTCCCCCCTCCTATATCTACCCTAACCCTAACCCTAAACCTAGCCGCCCCTCCTCCCTCCTGTCTCCCACCTCTCCGCCGCCATCGAGGAAGGGCGCCGCCTCCGTTTCTTCTGCCACGGACGCCGGCCGCCGGAGCTCGCCGCCGACATCTCCGCCTCCCCCACCCCCCGGCCGTGCCGCGGCCATCCCTGCGACGAGGGTACTCCCCTCTTTCCATTCCCTACCTCCCCTCTCGATTCCTTGCAGTATATGCATCAATTCCTTCCGTGCCAAGTCGCCATGGTTGCAGCCATCGCTGCCTGTTCATCGTCAGAGATGAGCGCCTGTACGTGTACGTGTGCGCTTGCAGTTTCAGTTAACCTCGATTAATATGTTCAAAACCAAATAGATCCCGTATGCATCAAACCAGCTGGTGCGCTCACTGCGCGCGCGCCCAGCAGATCCCAGGCTCGAGTCCCAGCCCCGCACCCTTTTTCTGTTTATTTTTCCGAATTGTTCAGTGCAGGTTCTGAACCTTAACCCCCACAGCTAGATGTTCCCTGTAACAACCACCGCAGCAGCGCAGCTGGTTGGTTCCTTTGCGCAGCAGCAGGAGGGCAGGGGTTCGAATCCCCCTGCATCAAAAACCAAATCTTTTTCTTTCTTATTTTTCTAGATCTAGATCTACTCTAAATTGCTCACAGGTCCCTGCTACTTTTATCTAGGTCCCTGTAATTTTATTTCCAAGTCCATGTATCTTTTCTAGGTCCGTAATTATTTCTATCAACCATAAAAATGCTTAAACTTGGTAAATTAATAACTTTTGTTTGGAAACTCCAATTGCAAAACTTTAAACATGTAAATCACTCCATTTTAAATTCTCTACCCAAATATAATTTTTTTTTACTGTTTTGAATATTTTAAATTGGTGAAATATTTGAATTTTTGTTTAATTCACTTAATTTTGCAAAATTCATAACTTGGGCATAAAAATTCCAAACTCAACAAATAAAATATGTTTTCCATCCCATTTTTCATGTAAATATAAACTTTGTTTCATGTTTTGAATAATTATAATTGGTTAAATAATTTAAACCTTATTTAAATCATTTAAATTTGCTAAATTCATAACTTGCTCAAATTAAATTATTTTTGAACATATGAAATATGTTTTCAAACCAGAAAAGTATAAACTTTTCAAATATGAATTTGGTTAATGTTTTGAACTTAATTCAAATAAATGCATACTTGAATTTAATTCATTTAAATCTTGTTTGACTTGTTTAATTCATAAATAATTCATCCTAATTCCTTTTTCAATAATTGAAACATGTATTCCACCTAAAATTGTGTGTACTTTCCAAATATGAATTTTGTTATTTGTTTTGAACAATTAAAATTGATGAAAACAAAAAATGCTTGTGTAACACCTTTAAGTAACCAAAATTCCCTAACTTAATAAATAAATTTCTAAACTTGGTAAACCTTATTTTAAATTGTTTCTATTGTTGTTATTTTTCTGTTTTCCTCATCCATGCATCATACTAATCCACTTTCACCTATTGGTTATTTGTAAAACAATTGTTTCAACCATAATTCATGGGCTTTTCATATGCAACTCCAATTGCATGTGGGTCCATTTAATCATGTTGTTACCACGTCAACTAGTTTATTTTTATGCATCAATTAAATGGTCATGCATCATCCCATGATTGTGCATTATGCCATGTTATTGATTGTTTGTCTCTTTGCGTTGTTTGTTTGCTTCTTCTCGGATAGACGACAACGTTGAGACAGACGAGCTTTACGACACCCCTTCTGAGGATCTAGCCCAGTACCAGGCTACTGAGTTTGCAGGCAAGTATTCACTCACATGAACCATTGTGTTCCTTTCAACATTGGATACCGATACTTTCCGTTGTCTATTCTGCTAGCCTTATGAATCGTTGCTTCTGTTCGATCCTATCACATGTTATCCTTTAGCCCTGATATTGCCTCACCTCCACACCTATAACCCCATTGATTGTTGCCCGTGTCTTACTAGCATGCTTAGGGTTGTTTTGCTCGAGTCTGTTGTCAGTTACTTTCTGTTATCATATTTGTATTATGTTCTGGGGCTCGATGTTTAAACAATCAACCTGTTAATGTTTGAGGTAATAATAATTTGATGATAAGGCACCGGCAGGAGGCCCGGCGTGGTTTTGAGGCCTGCTAGTGTCGAGCCTAATAGGAAAAGGGTCTTGTCTACTGATCCATGATGAGTGCACTATCCGCATGTGGGAAGCGTGTATGGGCGCCCTCCTCAATTTGATTCGATTCGCATCTCGTCCAAATCGCCTCATTTAGTTCGGGTTTTCCATTTGCCGCATGCATATGCAGGTGCGAACCCTTGGTACCAGGGTGGAACTTTTGTAGTCGGCATTTAGGGAGACACGTTCTTAGAGTGCTATGAGGGTCCCCTTTTCTTCGTGGGGCTTGATTAGCCGTGCGCTCACTGCACGGGGTTCTTTGGGCTTGATGCGAAGAAGAGTTGAGTTGTGTTGAGTGCCCCGCTTGGTGGGAGGCATTCCATCTGGCGGGTTATTCTTACGTGTACGGCCAAATTGGTGCACCCCTGTAGGGATAAATCTTCTCGAGAAGCCGTGTTTTCCGCGGTTATGGTTAACTTGGTGAAAGTACTGGCTAACAAGTACTCAGAACAACTTACACCTAACTAATGATAACCTGATTAGTAATAGGCTTATTGACACAACAATTTGAACCATCATTAATCCAACTGTGTGAGTTATCCTCGGATTGCTTCTTTGGATAAGGGGCGAGATCCAGGATGGGTTTGTTTGGAGTTAGTTATAGTTGGTTACGATACGCTATCTTATCTTCTTTCTGTTTAGCCGGAAGTGGTAGTACCTCTGTAGTTGGTTAGAGCAGCCAGTTGCAGCATCTTTTGTATCACCCCTTTCTTCCGTTGAACCTAAAGCATCTGTGCTTGGTGTTGACGGGTTACACTTTGGTGAACTGTGAGTCTTGCTTGCCAGTACGTCTATGTACTGACCCCTTTGGGGCTGTGGTTTCCGCAGACTACGCTTACGAGGATCCCCGTGACGGCTACTACGTGGAGTTTGACGAGGCTGCTGACGAGTAGATAGCGGACCTGGGCAGGATCCGAGACATCGTGGATGGGCTCCGTCTTTTCGTTTCCGGCTTCTTAAGCCTATTTGGATTTGTCTGTACTCAGACCCTTTGAATGCTTCCGCTGAGATGTAATGATGATATGTTGGGGCATGTGTCCTCTGGATGATTGTATTTGCTATCTCTGCTCTAGTGAGAGCTATTTGCAACTTATTTCTATTTATTTGTGTCTTAGAGATATGTTGTGCTATCATTCTGTTAAACGCCGTTGACGTACCATGTGTGTATGGTATGAAGTACGTCAATGGTAGTATCCTGATTTCTATGGGATGGTTTACGTAGACGATGAACAGTAGGGGTTGGTTGTCACACATACGTGTGCTGGCCTACTCGTAAGAGATGCGGGTGCCGGTAAGCCCCGTAATCCAATCAACTACTGTTCAACAGAACTGCGAGTATCCTCTAGAAGTCCGGGTGCGACAATGGTTCTCGGCGCCATGACCGCCAAGATTTCCGCAACAAGAAAAGGGAAGACCGTACGGATATACGCTACGGGTCTGACCATGTAGCTGCTGTTACTCAGGACCAGGGTGCTGCCGAGAGCAGCCAAAGGCCAAAAACTGCTGGAGCCCCATACAGGAAAAACCAGAATCAGGGCCAGAACTTCAAGAAGCAGTTCAATGCTCCTCAGCAGCCCAGTACCTCCCAGGGATCCGGAGATCCTGTTAGGTTCATCTTTGAGAACATGAAGGATGGACCGTGTAGCTTCCATACTCGGCATCCGAGTAGGCCAGCCAACCACACTACCCGGTAGTGCAGCTGGTGGGACAGGATCAAGGGCGAGGGCTTTGGTCAGTTGCCTCCTCCACCTCCTCTTCCGCTCTCAGGCTCCAATGTGCAGCCTATCCGGGCAGCTGCTCCCAGGCCAGCCGAGAACCAGAGGAGGGAGAATGTGAACCAGGTAGCTCAGGGAGCCAACCGCCACAACAACTATTACACCCGCAACAACAACAATGCCAACCAGAACAACAACAATGATGGTGGTGCCGGGGACCAGAACCAGTACCAGGAGCACCACGAGAGCTACATGGTGTTCACCACTGAGCCGGATGACAAGCAGTTTCAGCGCAGGCGCGCGATGGAGGTAAGTGCCGTGATGCCATCTGTACCTCACTACATGGAGTGGTGCGACCAGGAGATAGTCTGGTCCAGAGTAGATCATCCCAGGATCATGCCCAACCCGGGTACATATGCTCTGGTGGTGGACCCCACTTTCTTGGGGACCAAGAAGAACGTGAAGTTCAGCAAGGTGTTGATCGACAACGGGAGCAGCATCAACATCATGTACAAGGATACCATGGAGAAGCTCGGCCTCACCAAGAACATGCTGCTACCCAGTCGGACTACTTTCCATGGCATTGTGCCGGGAGCATCTTGTGCTCCAATCGGCCGCATCTCGATGGATGTGCTTTTCAGCACCAGGGAGAACTGCCGGACCGAGTGCCTGCAGTTCGAGGTGGTTGATGTTCAGAGCCCTTATCATGCGCGTTTTGGCAGGCCTGCGCTGACCAAGTTCATGGCCTCTACTCATGCGGCCTATCTGAAGATGAAGATCCCTGGTCCCAACGGCATCATCACCATCTCGGGTGACTACAAGCGCTCTTTGGAGTGTGCATCTGCTGGATCTCGGCTTACTGAGTCCATGGCCATTGCTGCCGAGAAGAAGAAGATACATGAGGTTGTGGCTATGGCCCAAGCAGCTCAAGTCGGTATGCCTGGCATGCCAAGTTCTCAGTACGGGGCTACCTTCCAGGCCTCCCAGGAGGCAAAGAAAGTGCAGATTGACCCGGAGTTCCTGGAGCGTGTGGCCATCACTGGTGCGGGGTTGGAGGATAAATAGGAAAGCGAGCTCATCCACTTCCTCCGTGAGAATCGGGATGTTTTCGCATGGTCAAATCAGGACCTGCCGGGTGTCCCGAGGGAGTTGGTTGAGCACTCGTTGCATGTGCGACCTGACGCCAAGCCGGTTAAGCAGGCAATGCGCCGCTTCACGGCCGAGAGAAGGAAAGCTATTGGTGACGAGATCACAAAGCTGCTGACAAGTGGATTTATCATGGAGGTACTGCATCTGGATTGGTTGGCCAATCCGGTCATGGTGGAGAAGAAGAAGGAGGATCCCAAGGCCGCGATAACCTGGCGCATGTGCGTGGATTACACCGAATTGAACAAGGCCTGCCCCCAAGGACCCGTTCCCGCTACCCCTCATAGATCAGGTGATCGATTCCACTGCCGGGTGAGAACTTTTGTCTTTCATTGATGCCTATTCGGGTTTTCATCAGATTCCTCTGAACCCGGCTGATCAAATAAAGACTGCTTTTATTACCCCGTACGGGGCTTATTGCTATGTTGTCATGTGTTTTGGGTTGAGAAATGCTGGGGCTACTTATCAGAGGTGCATGCAAAAGTGTTTGCATGACCAGATAGGCAAGAATGTGCAGGTCTACGTAGATGACATTGTCATCAAAACGAAAGAAACACATACTCTGCTAGGAGATCTTGAGGAGACATTTGCCAGCTTGCGCAGATACCGGATGAAATTAAATCTAACCAAGTGCACATTTGGCGTCCCGGCTGGCAAGCTACTCGGCTTCTTGGTATCCAGTTGGGGCATTGAGGTCAATCCTTCAAAGATAAAAGCTATAGTGAGCATGTCTTTGCCGAGATCACTAAAGGATGTGCAGAAATTTACCGGATGCTGGCTTCTCTTAGCCGCTTCCTGGGAAGAATGGGCGAGAAGGCGCTGCCTCTTTGTCAGCTCATGAAGAAAAGTGACAAGTTTGTCTAGACACCGCAAGCTGATGTGGCCTTCAAGGAACTCAAGACAATGCTGGGTACCGCTCCCATCTTGGCAAGCCCTTTGCCCAAGGAGCCAATGCTGCTGTATATTGCAGCCACCAACCGAGTAGTCAGTGTGCTGGTGGTAGTGGAACGAGAAGAGGAAGGGAAGACCGTGCAGAGGTCGGTGTATTATCTCAGCGAGGTGCTATCCATCTCCAAGCAGAACTACCCGCACTACCAGAAGATGACGTATGGCGTTTACATGGGTGCCAAGAAGCTCAACCATTATTTCCAAGAGCATCCCATCACGGTGGTGAGCACCGCTCCCATCTCGGAGATCATGGGCAACAAGGATGCGAGTGGCAGAGTTGCCAAGTGGGCAATTGAGCTAGCCATGTACACTCCTCTGTACGCGAGAAGAGAAGCAATCAAGTCACAGACCCTGGCGGATTTCTTGGTGGATTGGGCCGAGATGCAGTACGAGCCTCCCTTGCCAGAAACCAATTTCTGGAAGATGCATTTTGATGGCTCCAAAGTAAAAGAAGGGCTAGGTGCTGGCGTGGTGCTCACCTCGCCCAAGCGAGATCAACTCAGATATGTGCTGCAGATCCACTTCTCGGCGTCCAATAATGTAGCCGAGTATGAAGCACTGGTACATGGCCTGAGGGTATCCAAGGAGATTGGAGTACGACGCATTATGTGCTATGGTGACTCGGACTTAGTGGTTCAGCAAGTTTCCGGCAATTGGGATGCCTTGGATGCCAACATGGCATCCTACCATTTTATGGTGCAGAATATGACTGGATTCTTTGATGGTTGTGAGTTCCATCACATCCACCGAGCTGAAAATGATGCAGCAGATACTCTATCCAAGTTGGTATCTTCTCGGTAGTTCATCTCGCCTGGGATTGCGTTGGAGCATTTGAGAAAGCCATCCATCAAGCCATCTCCCAACTCAGAGTCAATTCAGATTCCAGGTCTGCTGGACTCAGAGGCGGTTCCTATGGAAATTGATTGGGAAGGCTCAAAAGAAAACCCGGGGACTGCTCCATCCAACCCGGGGACTGCCTCTGTCAACCCGGGACTGTCGCATTCATCGAGGGGATTATTTCTCAGTACTCGGGTACTCGTCTCCAACTCGGAGCAAGTCATGGCAGCTGATCCAATGGAAGTGGACGAACCAGTGTTTCCCATCCGGGAAACACCGAGTTGGGCTCTGCCCATATTATCCTTTCTAGCGGATGGCACATTGCCGAGTGGCGAGGTCACAGCCAGGCAAATACAGAAAAGATCTAAGGGCTACACCATCATCAACAAAGAGCTACACAAGAGAAGCCCTACTGGCGTGCTGCAATGCTGTGTTGAACCAGAAGAAGGAGAAGAGATCCTAAGGGAGATACATCAAGGAGAGTGCGGGCATCATGCCTCATCTCGGGCCCTGGTCAAGAAGGCATTCTGGCATGGATTATTTTGGCTCACTGCCTTGCAGTAGGCAGAGGATCTAGTGAGAAAGTGCAATGGGTGCCAGAGATATGCAAGCAAGATTCACATGACAGATTCCGAGTTGAAGACCATCCCTATCACTTGGCCCTTTGCAGTATGGTGCTTGGATATGGTGGGCCCTTTCAAGCCAGCTAGAGGCAACATGACTCACATCCTGGTCATGGTGGACAAGTTCACCAAGTGGATTGAGGTGAATCCTATCCGGAAGTGTGATGGGAACACAGCTGTGAGCTTCCTGAAAGAATTCATCCTGAGATACGGCTACCCGCATGGCATCATCACAGACAATGGAACAAATTTTGCTGAGGGAGCCTTTGCCAGTGTCTGCAAAGAGAAGCGGATCCGACTAGACGTTGCGTCAGTCGCCCATCCGGCCTCAAATGGGCAAGTTGAAAGAGAAAATGGCATGGTCCTTTCCGGGATAAAGCCAAGGCTGATTGAGCCATTACAACGAATCCCTAGTTGTTGGCTAGACGAGTTGCCGGCGGTGTTGTGGAGTCTAAGGACTACCCCTAACCGATCAACCGGATACAGACCATTCTTCCTGGTATATGGAGCTGAGGCCGTGTTGCCCACTGAACTTGAGCATGACTCACCCAGAGTAACCCTCTATACTGAGGCAGAGGCAAGAGAAGCCCAAGAAGATGATGTGGACCTACTCGAAGAAGCAAGAGAGTTAACTCTGTCCCGCTCAGTTGTGTATCAACAGAATCTGAGGAGGTATCATAGCCGGAAAGTGAACCCAAGGGTTTTCCGAGAAGGAGACATGGTCCTTAGGCTCGTGCAGCGCACGGCCGGGATGCACAAGCTATCCCCTCCGTGGGAAGGACCTTTCATTGTGAGCAAGGCGCTGCACAATGATGCCTATTATCTCGTCGACGTACAGGCACCACAGAAGAACAAGCCGGATAGAGCCGGCGAGGAATCCAAGCGTCCCTGCAATGTAGCTCTACTCCGCCGTTTTCATTCATGAGCAAACATTGTATGTATCTTCTTAACCGAGTTAAATTCAAGTTGGCACTCCGAATTCAAACTCGGGGACAACCTGTGCTAAGACTTGCCTTGTGTTGTTTACTTTATTTCCTTTGCCTACTCGGTTCTTCTACTCAAAATTGCATGCGTATGTTAAGTAGTGTGTTTAAACCCAAGAGCCAACTCTTCGACTCTGCTGCTGTCCGCAACCCGGCTTCGTGGCAAGCAAGAGAACAAGCTAAAGGTCAATAAACACATGAAAAAACTACTAAGGAAAGAAGAGTGCAACAACCGAGTAGGGTGTTTTTACTTCTCTATTCTCTTTTCGGCTAAGTGGTGGGCAGTGTTAACATGCAAATTTCTAAGTGGTTAAGTATCTGAAACTTGGTTTTTGAAATCTTGTGACTCGACTACCAAAAAAGCCACAAGTGGCCAGTAAGAGCAAAGACAAAAGAACTGAGTGAACGAAAAAAGCAACTCGGGGACTTGCATTTTAACGCAATCCGGCATTGAGCCAGTCTTGCTAAGAAACAAGTTAGAACTGAGTATGCAAGAGGAACCATAAGCGTATTTATTACATCTGCACCCGGCATCCCGGGGATCTGATAAAGTGTTTGAGGATAGAAGTTGCAGGAATTTAAACTACGGTGGAAGTGGCAGTATCCGATTAAGTGCTGGTCGGCGCCGCAGGCTCGGTGGCAGCAGTGGTTGACGCTGGCTCTGCCGTAGATGAAGTTGGAGTAGCGGAGATCGGCTCGGATGCAGAGTTGGAGGCCTGAGTTGTGGAAGCGCTGGGAAGAGGGTAGAGCTTGGAGGTGGCGATCTCGGTCGCAGCCCGGTCGCGCCCAACTCGGGAGCGGGGTCGTCAATCACCATCTCGGTGGTGACAACCTCCTCCTGCGCGGCGGGTGGCGGCTGCTCGGTCTCCGAATCGTCTTGCATCCCGGACTCCTCCGTAGTGCTGCGCTGCTCGGTCTCCTCTTGTCCCACCTCTTCGTGCTCGGCCTCCTCGTGCTTAGCTTCCTCATCGCCTCGGCTGCGGTCTTCACCGGCATCTTCACTGAACTCGGCCTCCTCCTCCTCATCTTCGTCAACATCAGTATCCGGCTCGGTGGGGCCGTCGATTCATTGACTGGTCTCACCATAGGAGGCAAGCTCGTACGCCACTTCCTTTCGGCGTAGGACGCACTCAGGACGTTTGGTCCACCTGGAGCCATTTCTGCAGGTGACAATCCTGTCAAGGTCCAGATTCTCATACCATGAGAGGATGAAGTGGAGGGTCTCGTCAGCTCCAGCCCGGGCTGCAGAAGCGTGCCATTTCTTCAGCTCTTCCTTGACATGATCCAGGTTGGCTGCCATATCGCTGATTGTATCCGGGACCTGTCGCTCTGGCCAGAACAGCTTGTGCAACTTCATTGCAGTAGACACCATGGAGGTACCCATGCCTTTGAGGGAATGTACCCGGGTCTTGATGTTGACAAGATGGTCATAAATGCTGGAGGTTTCATCAACGCTCAGACCGGCTGCGGCCCTGGCCCTTCTCGCTTTCTCCACAGCGGTTTTAGCGGCGACGCTGAGGTCCAGGACGATATCTGGATCGGGAAATGCTAGTTTGGGTCAGAAAAGGTAACCAAGAAGAAGAGAGACTGAGTAGAAGAAGGCACAAGGGTAAAGATCAAATTAAGCGAAGAGTAGCGGCAACTCACAAGCCATTTCCAGCACAAGGGCTCCCAGCTTGGTCCTCCAGCCTTCTGCTTCCCGGATATGCTTGTCCTGGATGCGACGCGAGTCGTTGACAATGCCATCGAGAGCTTGATTTCTTTCTTTCAGAGTTCTGATCTCTCTCTCTCGCTCCTGCTTCTCGGTGGAAGCCCGTTTCTCCTTGTCATTCTTCTCATTGACGGCAGTAATTGCAGTTTTGAGCGCGTCAGTAAGCTCAACTTGGAGTTTCTCGAATTCCTCCTTCTCGGCATCTCGCTCCTTCTGCAGTTCGGCCTCTCGGACCTGCACTTGGTGGTGCGCTTCAGCTGGGGTGAGGCACTCCAGGTGTTCCTCTCCGAATTTCTTGTATTCTTCTACGGATAGAACAACACTGTTGGCAGAATAGCCAAGTGAAAGACAAAACGCAAGTGTTGAAAAGAGAAGGGTTTGTTCACCTTCCAGGGAGGAGATCTTGCTCCGCGCGGAGGCAACCATGACCTCGCAGTCCAGGTGCCTGTCAACGAGCGCTTTGAGCTCACCTACAGAGATGACAATGACTGAGCAAAAAAAGCAAAAAACGGGCGTAAGAAAAAAACGCACAAACCGAAATGCTGAAGGCTTACTTTCAACAGTGGACAGCTTGATAGCGTTGTACGTGGCGTTCTTCTCCATAGCGTCCATCTCGCTCTTCTTGTACTCCAGCTCCCGGTTCCTATCTCGGACTTGGCGATGCGACCACAAGAGCTGGCGAAAAACATTGGTCCGGACCTGGATGCTATCCTGCAGAGAAGAAGAAATTTTTGTAAGTTTTGAAGATTTGGCCCGAGTAGATGGCAACTCGGTTGAGCTTCACCTACTCGGCCCGAATCTCGGGGACTGGGTAGTGGATAGAAGAGGAGAAGTAAAAGAGAAAGACAACAACTCGGAAAGGACAAGAGAGGAGAGGCACTTACCACGTAGCTCTGCTCGATGTCCTCAATGTTCTTGCGCAGGACAAACATCTTGCCTGCCAGGGTGTTGTTGGATCCGGCTATGGCCATGCTTACAGGGCCAATGTCGGCTTTGTTCCACTCCACCCGATAGTTATCGAGATTCCTCAACTCAGTACCGTCCCAGGAGTTGTAACCGAGTACTTTGTTGTCCCAGACTTTCTCAATGTACCCTACTCGATCAAGGATGGCCGCACGTCTTCTTCTTCGCCCTCTGCGCGAGGAGTGATTTCCTTGAGTATCAAGGAGTTGCTCTTTCCCTTGGTTCCGGCGCGGGACACGGCCCTTCGCTCCTTCAAAGCGGCCAGCCGCTCGGCCTCCTGCGACATCTTGATCTAATGCCGCTCCTGCAGCTGGACCCAGTACTCTAGGAAGGTAGGAGTTTCCTTGGGCTCGCTGGTACCTGAGCCGGGAGCTTGCTTCTCGAGAGGGGCAAAATTGATGTTGGCCTGTACCAACTTGGTGTTTGGATTGGGGGCTTTCTTGGCCTTGTTAAGTGGACAGTTGGCCTTCTCGGCTGGCGGTTGGGTACCTGGCTTCTGGGGCCCTGATGGCTGGAGGGACAGCTGTTGTTGCCCAGCTTGCCGCTGCCCGGTTGGTTGCGCACCAGCCTGCGCTGCGCCTCGCTTGGGCTGAATCCTGGTTGCCTGCGGGACCACCTTGGCAGTAGAGGGCGCTGGCTGTTTCTTGGAAGTGGGCGCGGGAGCCGGCTGAGATGACGGAGGCACTCTGCTAGCTGGCACGGCATCCGGCTACACTAGATCTTGGCGTGGTGGCTGCTCCTCAGCCCGGTTCTCTGTAGGTGGGGTCCTTGGCCGCTCCACCGAAGCATTTTCTACCCGCTGCTCGGCAGCAGGGTCTGGCTGCTCCGCAGCAGTGTCATCTTGCTGCTGCTCCGCATCAGGGTCTGGTCTCTCCTTGGCGACGTTGTCTTGCCGCTGCTCGGCAGAGTTGTCGATTGTCTCCTCAGCGGAGGTAGCTGGAGGAGTTGGTGGCCTCTCGGTGTTGGTGGCATCCTGGGCAGCGTGCTGCGCGCTAGGCTGCGGCTGATCCGGGGTGCTCTCGGTCTCCATCTCGGCGCCAGTGTTCTCGGCTCCAAGGTTTTGTTCTTCTCAGAGGGGGGAGGACGCCTGCGTCCTGCCCTCTGGTATGTTATCCCCTTCATCGTTGGAGAGCTCCACGAGTTCTCGAAGTGGCTTTCTCTTCCTCCCGGGAGCTGGTTCGTTGGTGGCATTAGCGTCAAGGGCGTCACTGAAGAAAGATAAACGGAAAAGAAAGAAGATCAGAAAGTGTGCAAAGAAGGAGGCCAGAAAGAAAATAGAGTAAATGGCAAAGGCATAGGATCAACTCGGAGACACTTACCCATCAACAGTAGGGTGCTTCTTGCGCGGGTTGGGCTTGTTTCCTGGCCTCTTCTTGATCTTCTTGGCAAGGGGCTCCAGCACCCCGCTACCCGTCCTCTTCTTGGTGGTGGTGGGGGTAGCCACGGAAACATGAACCACGTCTATGGGTTCCTCTCCCTCTTCCAGTTCCGGTTCCTCTGTAGTTGAAAAAAGCAAAAGATCAGAATAAGAAAGAGGAGAAGAATTCAAGCGCGCGGCAAGCAAGCAACAAGGTGAACTCGGTCACCTTCTTCATCTTCTGACCAGTCCCGGATAGAAGCATCGAGTCGGGACTTACCGTCTTGACCGGCACGGGGGATACAGAGGGTATCCTGGATGTCGTACGCTGTCGTGTCGTCTTCCGTCCGGTCCGCCTCCCAGTTATTCTCGAAAACGGTATCATCTTCCGTCTTCTGGCGGTGGATGTGCTGAAAGTACAAACATGGAGTCCATTAGGTTGAGTCCCAGCAGAGTAGATGTCCTACTCTGTCTAGCGTGCAAACACAAAGCACAAAAAGCTAAGGGCTCTAGAAGAGATAAAACAGAGAAGGCTCTACTCTGAACAGCATGCAAGCATAAAGCATATTAAGCTAAGTGATTCCAGAGGAGTCCTAGTCGGTACAGCATGCAAGCATAAAGCATATTAAGCTAAGTACTAACAGAGGAGTCCTATTCGGTACAACGTGCAAGCATAAAGCATATGATGCTGAGTACTAGCAAAGGAGATCTACCCGACGTCGAATGCAAACATTAACATACAGAGAAGGGGACTCACCTGGGGGATGCGCTTAGTACGGCTATACGGCACGAAGCCATAGAACCAGTTCTCGGTGAGGGTGCTCCGCAGGATGGACTTGGCCCAGATCGCCACCTCTGCTCTGGTGAGTTCGAAGGTGGTCATTCGGGTGCAGTCACGGGGGCCTCCCATGTAGCACATGTTGTGTGCCCGGTGCTGAAGCGGGATCACTCGGCGCTCCACCCATCAGGCTATTGGATCGTCTTGAAGGAGTCCTTCCTTCACCAGCTGCTCCAGGCGCCTTCTACCCGGACGACATCACTTATTGTCTTTTTGGGGTTATACCCCCAATTCTGTCTCGTAGGAAGGAGATTCTGGAACTCGGGGAGCCCAATCCTGTCCACGGCCTTCTCTCCTTCTGCGGGAGGGGCGTTCTTCACATACAGGAAGCCCCTCTGCCACTTGTGGCAGGTCTCTAACCCGAGCACCCGTGGGTGGTGCCCAGTGCTACGCTGCAGTATCATGGCGCTACCCGTCTGGGTCGTCACGCGTGGAACTAGAGGATTGGATGGGTTTGGGACGCTCTGCTGCCGGAGAAAAAAGTATCTGTCCCAGGTTTGAATGGTGGGATAAACTCCTAGGAAGGCCTCGCAGACGGCGGCGTGGGTGGACAGCATCACGACGGCAGTTGGGGGCAAGTGGTGCGGCTGAAGGACGAAATGGCGGAAAAAGTCCTGGAAGAACTTTGAGATGGGGAATCCTAAACCTCGCTTGAAGTGGGAGAGAAAGACAACGTACTCACCGGCTTCCGGAGTCGGGATGAGCTCCTTGCCGGGGGGGAGGGGGCAGATCACGCCGGGAGGGACGCGGCGGGTGTCCACCAGCCACTGGCAGTCAGCGGCGGTGACATCTGAGCCTTCCCAGCCGGCGCGCGCCAGCGCCATCTCCTCCTCGTGGTCCGCGGCGAGGTTGTCGAGCTCCATGGTGGTGCGGTCGACGAAGGAACGGCCGCGTCGAGGTTGAGGATGACGACAAAGACGGAGGCACGCGAGAACCTTCGCTCTCTGTCTGTCTCTCTCTTCGCTTTCAGTGCGGCGGTGCGCTGCGAGCTTGCGGCGGCGCGGTGCTCTGCTGCGGAGGCGGAGGCGGAGAAGGAGTGCGAGTTGGGGAAAGTGCGAGGAAAGAGACGACTGGGGTGGCACGGGGGTATTTATCCCGCCGTAACTGCATTTACTGAATCGGGATCGATCGTGGTTGAGATCGTGCGGCGTCGGGATTAACTGCCCGTTAGAAACGCACACAGCGCGATATGCGCGCGTAACGGGCGCAGTTAATCCTACGACGTGGGTCGTGGGCTCTCGAGTACACAGGCGAGGTGACACAACGGGCCGTGGGTCCCAGCTTTAGTGATGGGCGCGTGGCACGCAGTAACGCCAGAACCGAGGCGTCAGGGGCGCGGTTGCGTGACACATGCCCTCCTTGGACACGCGAAGATGGATTCGCGCTGGATCGAGCGGGAGCGCGTTGAAAATTTCGCTAAGTGTAAGTTCTCGGCAGAGCTCCGCATGGTGTGGTCTACTCGGCATCGAGAAGATTTCTCCCAAGACCTTAATCAGAGAAGTTCGAGTAAGGACTATGGGTGTACGAGTTGAGGAGCAACTCGGCCACACTGCTTCACGGAGTAAATTTGGTTTAAGCTGGCAGGGCTCAACGAACAAGTTCACTGGACTCTACCAGCTTCGGGGACTAATGTCGGGGGGCTACCCCCGAGTAGGGGTAAGGCAGGTGATAAAACAGAGATCAAGGTACTGTTTGCCGGGTAAGCAGCTATCCGGTATCTGGTATCCGGTATATGCTACTCGGTGATAAGTATTGAAGGCCAAGAGAAGATAAATTGGGAGATTGGAATCATCCGAGTAGAGATCGGGTGGTCTGAGTAGAAGGGCAGCAATCCTACTCGGGCACAAAGTCAATGGAGCCGTTCTGACGAGATCCCGCGTATCCCGTAGCCGTAGAGGCGTGCGGTTCAACTTACAAGGAACATGATTATCCGCGCTACGGCGTGGGTACAGTGAGGGTGGGCTCCTGTCATGTCTTGTCACTGACAGGGGGACATGACGTGTCAGGGGCCTACTCTGTGAGACTGACAGGGTGGACAAGTCCCGTCAGCCGGACGGCGCGGCGACTTCTCGCAACGGCGTCAGCGAGAACACGGAGGCGTGCGCCGTAGTGGCAGTAGATGTAACATCCCAAGTATGAAAACAACCTTAGAATGTTTTGCTTCTTGTTAATTTATGTTTTGCATCATGCATCATCTGCATTGCAACTTGTTTTCTTTTGAATCTTGCTGGTTTCCAATTGAAATTCAATTCAAACCTTTTGGTTCATACTTGGTATGTTCCAATGTCTTCAAAACATTTCACCAACTTAAACAATTCAATCGTTTTCCATAAACTTAAATTTTCACATAATTGACTTGGTTAAGCTTTCAAATAATTCAATTATTGCAAATTTCAAGCAATTGCATTTAAAATTCAAACAACAACAAATATTTAAAATTTTGAAAAAGAAAAGTTGGTGCAACTGGGCATTTTCAATAAGGAACTTATAAAAATTATCACCATAATTTTTAGGGTCCCAAAACCCCTTCTTTTTTCCTTCTCTTTTCTTTTCTACAAAAAAAAAGAAGAATAAAAAGAAAAGGGGGAGGCAGCCAGGCCTGCCAACAGGCCGGCCCAGGCCACCTACAACCCCCGAACCAGGCCCAAGCCCCCCCTAGCGTCTTCTTCCTCGTACGGAGACAGAGAAGGGGAGGACCTCCCCCACCTGCAGCTCCCTCCACCTGCTCCCCTCCTTTTTCCCCTCCATAAAGCCACCCCCGAGGGCAACCCTAACCCTAGCCCTTCCTTCTCCTCCCTGCGCTGCCATCCTTTCTTCTCCCCTCAGATCTCCTCCTTGCTCTCTGAATCTTTTTTGTCTGAACCCGAAACTAGCATCTCCATGGCCGGAAGTTGGAGGTTGGTGAGGTTGCTGTGATCGTCGACGGGGTTCTCTCTTCGCGGGAATGGAACCGGGGGAGTACCACCTCCACTTTTGCTGAGGACGTCGCGGCCGGAGGCGGGCTGCAGCGCCGATGCCGTCGAGCTCTTCTTCCCAGCGAGCTCCTGTCTCCGTCGTCCGTCAGGGGCTGCGACCCCGACCGCGTCGCGCCCTCCCTGCCTCGACCACCGCGAGCTTCCGGTGAGGCCCCGTTCCCCTCCTGCTCTCCTCCTCCTGGCTGCATGCGCGCGCTGCACGCACGGCAGCAGCAGCCGCGGTCGCCGGCGTCCAGTCCGCCCCCGATCCAAGTTCAGTACGTGAACTTTGTTCAGTTTCAGATTTCCGCACTGGATACACCTCAAAACCCCAAGCCCTCCAGATCCATCACAAGCGCTCGCTAGCCCAGTGGCGCAAGCCCCACGCGCGCACGCCCGAGGTCGCGGGTTCGATCCCTCCCCGCGCGGAATAAAGGCCCCCTTTTTTCTCTCTTTGCCACGCGCGCACGTGGGCCCCACGCGTCAGCGACGTGGAGGCCACGCCAGCCCACACTTGCACGCCACGCAGGCGCCAGCTATGTGCTGGCCCACTGGTCAGTGACCCAGGGCAGGTCTGCCCTGCGTGACAAAAGTCTCTGGCCTCTATTTAAATTCCAGGATTTAATTAAAACTTCTAAAATTCATATCTTTTGCATATTTGCTCAAAACAGAAAACTTAAAACATGAAATCCATTCAATTTTAAATGCTCTACACTAATATAAAATTTATTTCTGGTTTTGACTAATTTAAAATGCTGAAAACAATTATTATTTGTTAAATGCTTTAAACATTGCAAAAATCATATCTTGGGCATACAAATTCCAATTGGAGCAAACTAAATATGCATTCCAATCAGAATTAAATGCTCTATCTAAATATGCAATAAAATAAATGTTTTGAGAAACTAAATTTTGCACTAATTTCAGTACTGATTTTTATTTAATTAAAATGCTAAAGTGCATAACTTAATCGTTAAAACCCCAAATTTGACAAATAAAATGTCTAGTTGAAGCTAACACTATTTCCTTGCTATTTTTATCATCTCTCATGCATTTAATCCACTTCAACAAAATGTTTAGTTGTATTTCATTAAACCCTCAATTTATGCTATGGACTTTTACCAAATGCAATTCAATTGCATATGGGTCCATTTAATATTGGTTATAATGTCTACTAGTTTACTTTGATGCACCTATTTAAAATGTCATGCATCATCCCATGTTTGTGCATTATGCCAAGTTATTGATTGTCCGCCTCTCTTCGTTGTTTGTTTGCTTCTTCTCGAATAGACGACGACGTTGAGACAGACGAGGTTTACGATACCACTTCGGAGGAGTTAGCCCAGTACCAGGCTACTGAGTTTGCAGGCAAGTATTCACTCACATGAACCATTGTGTCCGTTCCACACTTGATACCGATACTTTCCGTTGTCTAATCTGCTAGCCTTATGATTCGTTGCTTGTGTTCCGAGCCTATCACATGTTATCCTGTAACCCTGATATAGCCTTACCTCCACACCTATAACCCTGTTGCTTGTTGCCTGTGTCTTACTAGCATGCTTAGTGTTTTTTGTGCTCGAGTCTGATGTCCGTTATTTCTTTTACCATATTTATTATGTTCTGAGGGCTCGATATTTAAACAACAACCTGTTAATGTTTGAGGTAATAATAATTTGATGATAAGGCACCGGCAGGAGGCCGGGTATGGTTTTGAGGCCTGCTAGTGTCGAACTCAGGAAAAGTTCTTGTCCTCTAGATCCATGATGAGCGCGCTAACCGCATGTGGGAAGCGTGTATGGGCGCCCCCCGCAACTTTGATTCGATTCGCATCTCGTCCAAATCGCCTCATTTAGTTCGGGTTTTCCATTTGCCGCATGCATATGCAGGTGCGAACTCTTGGCGCCAGGGTGGTAACTTTTGTAGTCGGCATTTAGGGAGACACGTTCTTAGAGTGCTATGAGGGTCCCCTTTTCTTCGTGGGGCTTGATTAGCCGTGCGCTCAATTGCACGGGGTTCTTTGGGCTTGATGCGAAGAAGAGTTGGGTTGTGTTGAGTGGTCTGCTTGGTGGGTTTGATCCCCGCCTGGCGGGTTATTCTTACGTGTACGGCCAAATTGGTGCATCCCTGCAGGGTTAAATCTTCTCGAGAAGCCGTGTTGTCCGCGGTTATGGATGACTTGGTGATAGGGCTGGCTAACAAGGATTAGACAACTTACACCTAATTAATAATACTTTGACTAGTAATAGGCATATTGTCACAATAACCTGAACCTTCATTAATCCAACTGTGTGGGTTATCCTCGGATTGTTTCTTTGGATAAGGGGCGAGATCCAGGATGGGTTTGTTTGAGGTTAGTGGTAGTTGGCTCCGATGTGCTATCTTATCCCTTTCTTTTAGCCGGATGTTGTAGCGTGTCTCTGTAGTTGGTTATTGCAGCCCGCTGCCGCACCTTTGTATCACCTATCTTCCGTTGAACCCAAAGCATTTGTACTTGGTGTTGTCGGGTACACTTTGGTATCTTGTGCGTCTTGCTTGCCAGTACTCGTCCGTACTGACCCCTTTGGGGCTGCTGGTTCTGCAGACTACGTTTCCGAGGATCCCCATGGTGGCTACTACGTGGAGTATGACGAGGCTGCTAACGAGTAGATAGCGGACCCGGGCAGGATCCGAGACTTCGTGGATGGGCTTCGTTCTTTCGTTTCTGGCCTCTTAGGCCTATTTGGATCTTGTCTGTACTCAGACACTTTGGATGCTTCCGCTGTGATGTAATGATGACTTGTTGGGACATGTGTCATCTGCATTACTGTATTTGCTATCTCTGCTCTAGTGAGAGCTTTTGCCACTTATTTCTATTTCTTTGTGTCTTAGATATTTGTTGTGGTATCACTTGTTCAAATGCCGTTGACGTACCATGTGTGTATGTTATGAAGTACGTCAATGGAAGTATTCGGATTCCTATTGGATGGTTTCACAGACGATGAATAATAGAGGATGGTTGTCACACGTTTACGTGTTGGCCTACTCATATTGAGATGCGGGTGCAGGTAGGCCCCGTAAGCCAATTATCTACTATTTAGCGGGCTGTGTGTATCCTCTAGAAGTCCGGGTGCGACAGTAGAGCTGTCTTATCGTGTACTTTTATCGTTGTTTACTTGCTGGGTACCAGTATATAAGGTGCCCAGCCCCCTCCTGCGTAAAAAAGGTTGGCCCGGAGAGCATTTATTGCGAGAACTAGCATTAGAGAGAAAGAGAGCGAGAGTGTGGCTACTCGGCTGAGAGCCTAATTTGTACTGTGGCTACTCGGTCATACCATATACAGAGAGGTAGGCAGGAGTAGGGGTGTTACCTCCACACGAGGGCCCCGAACCTGGGTAGATCTTGGTGTTTGCAGTGTTTCTGAGCGCATCTCCGTGACGTGCGATCCCTCCCCGAATACCTACAGCGTCCATCGGCCCCAAACTTCAGCCACCCTATGGCATCTGTCTTCTCCACACCACGACATATGCCGAACAGACTGAATATATGCCGAACTTATCAGAAGGCCAGCATGCAAAGTCCTCACTGCCATGTTTGCTAAACGTGATCTGAGATATTGCTTGTGCTACATTCTCATGGAAGAAAAAGCCCAGCTTACTTACGTTCCAGGTCTTGGTCACATCATCGATCAAAAAACTGACCTTCACGTTTGCTGGCAGTGGATTAGCAGGTCGAATAGTCCCCTCCGGGAAGGCGGGGACCCAACTGTCTGACAGAATGTCAACTGCCTGTCCATTTCCAATACCCCACCGAAGTCCTCTCACTAGGAGTTGGCGTCCAAATAAGACAGAGCGCCAGGTATACGATGAAGACTTTGGTTTCTGGGCTGAGAGGAAATCCGAGTTAGGAAGTACCTTCCTTTTAAAACCCGTGCACACAGGGATTCAGTATCGGTGAGGAGCCTCTATCACTGTTTACCTAACATGGCTTGGTTGAACAACGAGAAATCCTTAAACCCCATTCCCCCCACAGACTTGGGGGAAGACAGCCAGTCCCAGGATCTCCAATGCATCTTCCGCCTTCCTTCCTTGAAACCCCACCAATGATTTGCGATATTTGCTCGCATTTTGTCACAGACCAACCGTGGCACCTAAAAACAGCTCATAACATAATTTGGTATAGGCTGCATCACTGACTTGAGCCACACCTCCTTACCTGCCTTAGAGAGGGGCCGATCTAAGCCATTGTTGACGCTTCTCCAAACTCGATCAGACAGGAATTTGAAGGAGGACGAGATGGCTCGAGCTATTTCTGTTGGCATGCCCAGATATGAGTCTTTGAGAACCTCAGAATCAACACACAGCTAGTTGAACGTACTTAAGGTCGTACGTGCTCTAGCGAGTTTTTTCCCGTGCCGGATCTATACTTAGGCACGTACAACGCGAGTAGGATACTTGGAACACGACCCATCTAACTTCCGGCTAGCCCACCGAGCACCACCCCCTCCCGATCGGGATAGGGAAATGTTGTTTCTAGGGCGACCTACGCAGCCCTCGCGCGCGAGCGAGCGAGTAGCGAGCTGGGCCTTTTTGCGCGTGTGTCTGGCCCAACTACATCTATTTTCGATTTTTAGACTCAGTTTTGTGTGCAAAAAGCCCACCACAATAAGGAGCAGCCACATATACACTAAGTGTTTTCAACATGTTCAGGCAACGTTGCGTACGTCTTAAAAATTTGTTACAATTTCGCACGTATTTTGTTGAGAAATCATAAACGAGATGTTGCAATATTTTCTGCATTATTTTTTAGGAAATGCTTATATGTTTATTAGAATTCATTTGGAATGACATGTTTATGGACTCATTCACATGTTGTAAACATATAATTTTTTTATTGCTATCGATTTACCTTTTTGTTTAAATAAGTGATGATTTTTGTTGCAACTGAAACAACGACAAATTATTTTGTTGCTTACCAACTTTTTAATTAATTTAATTTTTTGTTGTTGCAATAGGTTGTGATTTTTGTTGAATTGTTTGAACTTTTTTGTTGCAACGCAATAAACACACTGTTTATCTATTCTTTGTAACATTACTTTTTTTCAAAAAAAATGTTGCAATACTTTTTTTTTTTTTACACAGGGTGATAATTGCAAAAATATGTTGTGCTGATTCCTTAGCATCTCTAGGGACCTGCGCCTGGGATAAGGTGCGGTTAGTCTTTGACAGCAGCAGAAACCTCCTCTTTCGCGCGGCGGAAGTACACCACATGAGACATGACCATCTCAGGCCGCCCCCGCTAGCGTCCATCTCAACGGCGAGCGCCCATCTTACCGGCATCCTCCCATTCGCCACCGTCGCTACCACGTTGCCGTCGAACCCAAGCGCCCTCTTCCTCTGGTCCGGCGGGCCCACCAACGACCATGGAGCCTTCCCTCCGTCTGCTCTCTCCCTCGACGACGCTTGTTACAGAGAGGCGTGCGGCCATGGCCGACGACACTCGCAGCTTCACCACACGGCTCGGCTCTCCCGCCACGCCCATGGCCGGCGAACACTACTCAGATGCGGGCGGCGAATGCTGCCGCGGCAGCTGCGGTGGTGGTGTCGTCGGTGACCCCGATCGTCCACAATCTGCAGACCATCTTCTCATACATGGCTCCGCTTCATTTGGATTCAGGAAGACCGACGCACATCAGGTATCACTTGGACTGTGTTGTTTGCTCACAACGTGTTTGTGATATTGTCTAGTCAGTAAGGTACTAATGCTGCCTAACGATTCAGGAAGAATAGTCAGTTTGCTCACAACGTGTTGATTGCGGCGCAGGATACTCTGGGGCTGGGCCAATGAGTCTGACACCGCGGACGATGACAGGGCCAAGGGATGGGCTGGAATTCAGGTAACCATGCAGGTTCCAGGAAAGTAGCTAGTGCCTTAGAACCTGCTTCAGGTTATGAAGGCTCTGTTCATACACATACTTAGTAAATTAGTTATGGCTTGTGAAACCCTTGATAAAACAATAGCTCTGGTTTATCCTAAATGTCTTTTAGACAGGGGACCACTAAAATCAAGTCAACCAGTCATGATGTGTTAGGTCCGGTCCGGTTTGGACCGGATACTGGACCTCCGAACCAATGAAGCGACTAGCAGGTTTAGGTTTGTCCCGCACCTCCCGTTTCAGGTTCACGGATAGTCCTAGGTTCGGCCCTTTCTCAGTACAACAAACGCTAAACCCACCTCCCAAGCCTAGTGTCTCGCCGCCAGCGCGTACCATGGACGCACTGCGCGCACCACGCGGCCATGCCGATGCCTTGAACCCGTATAGGCTTACGTTTGAAATATTAGCCAGGTCAGAGCGTGTTCACCGTAGGGACGACATCTCGCCGGAGATCTTGGTGAGCAACGCCACGGTCTGCACGCAGACGAGCCGAATAGGGACGCCGGAGCACCGGGAGGAGACAGACCAAACGTCGGCGCGGCCAGCGTGCACTGCGAGCCCTGGCCGGAGATTTGTCTGGTTCTCCGGTTGGAGCCACGAGTGATGCCGGAAATCGCTCCTCCGACATGGCCATTTCCGCGGAGGCGACGCCGCCGGTGAACACCCGCGTGATAGGCGAGCTTACCACCTCCGGCAATAACCTCCTCGCCAGCGACAGGAACGCCAGCTGCGCGTCTCTGTTCTTGACGCCGATCCACCGTCCTGCCTGAAGACCTGGATCCTGAGCCTCGACAAGAGCACCGCCATGCCGCCACCGACAGTGTTGGTGTCATTCTGCTCCCGCTGCACGTCGGCGAGGCCGACGCTGGCTGGCTCTGAAGGAGCGATTTCCCAGTTAAGGCTTCCGTCAGACGGGACGGCGGCCAGCGAGGTGCCTTGTCCTGCGGCAGCACAACGACGGCAATCCTTTTCACGTCGTATGCACTGTGAACAGAGGTGCGGATCAGACCCTAGGTTCGGGAGGTTAGATCCACGTTGGACCTAATCTTTTGTGGGTTGGCCCGTTACCCTTTTGGTAACAAAAACCAGGTCCGGTCCAGCGGGTAACTGCGTCAAACCGGACCGATCACATCTATATCAACCAGGCTATACAATTAGTGATTTTGTGATTCAATCTGAGATTTAAATATAATCTTATGCCATAAGACTAGCATACTCATAGTCTTAACTGTAACCAAGTGGTCCAGATTTAGGTATGCCACTAGTTCCACCATCAAATGTCCACTAAATGATCTTATAGTTCTGTGCTTTATATTGGCTTAAATCTTTCTTCTATTGGCAAAAACACAATATGTGTTTCATGGGATGTGATTGGTTATGATTTTTTGTTTGTTCGCAGAGTCGTAAGAGAAAACTGAAAGTTTCAGTTGTAGCTGTTCCAAAGACAATTGATAATGATATACTTTTCATGGATAAGACTTTTGGTTTTGATACAGCTGTTGAAGAAGCTCAACGTCCAATCAATTCTGCTTATATAGAGGTTGGTTAATGTCTCATTTGTAAGTGTGTTTTGACATGGAAGTCCAAGCAAAGTGAATTTGATATATGATTAAATGATTCACTCTTTATTTAGCTAATTCCTTATTCTATCTTTAGGCACGCAGTGCATATCATGGAATTGGATTGGTCAAATTAATGTGAAGAAGCACTGGGTTCATAGCCATGCATGCTTCTCTTTCTAGCGGAAAGATTGATGTCTGCTTAATACCTGAGGTGTGTAACTGCAAACACTAAGCTGAGGGATCTTTAAATTTGTATTTTCTTAACATTTACTGACAGAAGCGTGCTATACGAGTGAAGGTATCTTTTACACTCGATGGAGAGCATGTTGTTTTGGCACACGTTGAGCATTTACTGAAAACCAAGGGATTTTGTGTAGTATGTGTTGCTGAAGGTGCTGGACAGGTATGATGTATTGCACGTGTCTTGAGGTTATACCTACTTGACTTGACGTCTCCAATAACACTTGTATCCTCAATTAAATGGATGAAATTTGAGATGTGATTCTTGGCTTTGCTCTTGCAGGATTTGTTGCAGAAATCTAATGCGAGAGATGGCTCAGGAAATGTGATACTTAGTGACTTTGGTGATTAAACCCCATATGCAAATATATTTTGTATTTACTATCTGAGATGACGATAAGTGCTTGAAATCATCTGGTAACCTTCCTACTGAAGCAAGCTAGTACCTGCTTTACCTTGTTTGGCTTTTGTGTGGGATGGTGCCTGCTATAATTGGTAGAATCGAGGGCCTTTCTTTGTGCTTTTGTTTGAACGATTTGTGCTGGTTGTCACCATGGCATTGAGTAACACATGCCAAGTTAGAATTTTTAACTAATAAATCAATGCAACATAAGAGTATGGGTTGGAAGCGGGATCCGTTTTGTCTGTCTCAACATTGTTTTTTCGACGCTTAGGCAGATGGTTCCAAGCCTTTAATGATCATTTGGTGGCATAGCGTTAGTTTTTCTCTGGGGCAGAAAATAAGCACATTCATGTTAAGGAACAGTGCCTTTTTCTTGACTTTGTGTAGGAAATACGTTCCCTTGAATAGATGGACTGAGAATCATAGGTATAGGTAGCCCCTTTTCATACCCTACGCTCTGTATGTTTCCATTTTTGGATTTTTTATCTGTTTTGTTGGTTTAATGGTATTTCCTCACTTGATTCAGTTTATATTGTGTACTGGTATTTCGTCACTTGATTTAGTTTATATTGCGTACTGGTATTCCGTCACTAGATTCAATTTAGCCTCCCTAAATTCAATGCTTTATGCTTGTTTTATGATTTCCATGTTTCGCCTTGCCCAGTTCCTATGCTTTTCAATATTATTCATCTTTCCATGGATACATGTGTTATTTATATAGTTAGTGATCAAAGGAGTATTTATATTAGCGAGTGATCAATGGAGAAAGCATGAGAAGAGTGAGCCACAAGACAGATGGAGCATGTGAATAATTCCTGTTAGTTTCTGTTATTCTTTATGATCATCTTTTCAGGCTGGTTGCATGGGGATTTTTTGGCTGTTTTCTTGTGTAAATACTTAGTAGGCATGTAATATGTGAAGTCACCTATGAGAAAATAGCTAAACTGTCTAAACTGGTAATTTGAAGAACACTACCACCTGCAAGAAGTGTGATGATTCTTTCGAAAACTGTAACTCAAGTGATTGCTTGCACTACTGCTATTTGGTAACCGGGAAATTCGTGCTTGTGACGTAGCTAACATTTTTCACCTGTTTTTATTGTAGGTGCTTTTCACGTCGGCACTGCTCAGGGCTACAAATTGCTGCACATAGATAACCTCGAGGTCAACAATGTTTCCAGCATGATACCCGTTGCCTCGAGAAGGCCGTCCACCGTCGCCTGCCAGGGACATTCGCCCCACTCTCTTCATCTTCAACAGAGGAGTGGCGACAATATTGCTTGGCTCAAGCAGTGAAGGTTACAACGCCGTCGCGACTCCTCCATGTTCTCTTATGTTCGTCATCAGTCTAGCAGGCAGAGCCACTCCCAGGTAGAAAAAAACTCAGGCCGTAGGCAACAAGATGATCTCAAGTCTCAGAAAGACTGGATCTTTTGTTGTGCTTCATCTGAGATATGAGATGGTATTGCTTGTTGCCGCCTTAAGCGTAAAAATCAGATTTGTCTTTGTTTTTTTCTTAAAGACTTCTTACGTTACCTTGCGTGTTTGTCTAGGCGCACCAACATGCAACAATAGTTTTTGTGGAGACAAAACAAGAGGCTGGTTCATTCAGGAATTGTCTATGCAGCAGCGGTTTACCTGCAACGGTGATGTTTGCTGACAGCTCAGAGCAGGTCCTTACGATTCTGTGAACTCTTCACTAATTGCCTAACCAATTTTCAGCAGCATATGCTGTTAAAAAAAGCAGCCTGAATTACTCTTATCTGCCATGCTGGTCTCGTACCTCATATATTATGACCTTTACTGTTCAGTGTTGGCTAGTTAGTAGTAATAAATTGCGATTATGCTTGGAAGACATCTTGCCTTCTCTGGTTGTACACATGGATGTTCTGATCAAGAAACAGCAGAGCTCACGAGAATGAGGTTCCTTTGGCGTTACAACTTTTGATTTAACTTTACTTTCTCCTCCCATCCTTTGTCTTGAATCTTTGTTTTTGTCTGTTCTGTGGACTTCAGATATGCATATCCCCGGTGGAAAGAAAAGGAAATAGACTCTAAGAAGAAAAGGCTAGAGGGATTGTGCCCGCTTACACCTGGAGAAACAACATTAGTGCTCAAAGCTCTTGGTTTTCTAGGAGCAAACTCACTCCGCCAAGCATCTCTTCAACCTTGCCCATCTCATCTGCTTCGTATTGACTTGTTATATAGGTACTCTTCATCTCATGCGATCTTTATTTGTTCTATCTATCTATAGGTTTTTAGAAGCCTTTGACCATCGAGCAAAGGAGTATTGTTCCTTTCTGCAGTCGACTCGATGTTATTCAGCAAGCACAATCTGGAGCAGGAACTACCTTGTGTTCTGTCATCTTGGAACAACTTGATTATGGTGTACGTTAACGGAATATGTTGAATGTTATTTGAATTTTCTTGTATTGAAGAGTGTGCTAGTTTGAGGAAAATGATGATTTCAGTTTGATGAATAGTGCCACAATTGGTAGTATTTTTCTGGCAATTTTGGAAGTGCCAACACATGCAATTTGAGGCACTTCCGAATGGAGGCGCTTTTGAAAGTGTCAACAAATGTTTTTTGAGTCATTAGTGAAAATGCCTCCAAAAATTGTTGTAGGCAGTATTGAAAGTGGCTCCAAATACTATTAGAGGCACTATTGAAAGTGCCTCAAAAAATTATTGTAGGCAGTATCGAAAGTGCCAACAAATGTATTTTGAGGCAGTTTTTAATTAGTGCCTTTAAAAACATTTCCCAACGTGATTAAATTCAACATTTTTTTTGTGCCTTAGTGTCTCCCTAAAACTTTGCGGTTCCAACAGATCCCAGCTGTTGTCCATTTGATCGTAGACGTCCGTCCACAAAGCGCGACCAATCTTTTTCGAGGGTGGGGGCTCAGACTCACTCTCAGATGATAGTGCATGTTTATTTTTTTTAACTCTGAAACTAACTGAAAAATATACCTTGTTGCACCTCAATTTTCACATACCAAGCCACGTGAAGCTCAGATCTTGCGGACAATAACTTGAGCACCTAACTCGGTTTTGGAGAGTCCTCGTCGTCACCGGAGCATGGACATAAGATGGCGATACATCAATGCAAACCGCTGGAGGACCATGGAAAGCGCGAGCTTTACCTCAACCATTGCGAGATTCATGCCAACACAAACGGTAGGGCCAATCCCAAAGGGTAAGTATGCGCCGAGGTGATAGCTCTTTCCATCTGCAAACCTCGATGGATCAAACTCCTCTGCATTGGCTCCCCATACGTTAACGTCATGGTGAATCTCAATGATAGGCACATGGACCTGCGTGCGAGCAGGGATATCCAGTTTTCCCAGCTTGATATCCCTATTGGCCGTCCTGTTGACAAACACAGCCGGAGGGTATAGCCTAGTGTCTCCTTCAACACCATATTCACCTGATATCATTCCAACATATCGAGGGTGTCAATACTCCGTCTATTTAATAAATAATCGATGGTCTAGTTTTGTTCTAGTCATACTACTGTAAGTTTGACCAAGGTTGTGGAAAATTATGTCAACATCTAAAGCACATATTTAGTTTTTTTTGAAAGAACTATTTAGTGTTGTTATATAAATTATACAATAAATTTCCATAGATTAGGTAGTCAAACTTGTCTTAGGACTAATCTAGACCATCGATTAATTTGGAACGAAGGAAGTATGTTTTGATAGACATCATCAAGACTATAAATGGATGCAGTATTCATTCATTAAGTAGCACTCACAATTTTGAGACTGCTGAGGTTATCTGCACTTGGGTGCTCATCCTTGCCACACACTTGATAGACTTCGTCGCGGGCCTTATCTTGCCATTCTTTATGCAATGCAAGAAGAGTGTTGCCCATGTCAAGAATTTGCGGTTGTTTCTTTACCGGCAAAGTAAAATATCTTGCAGTCATCAATGATATCTTCAATTCCTATTTTAAACCTGTTATCTGTTTTGCTGGCTGATAGCATCAAGCCAAGCAAATTTTTGGATTCTTCACACTTGTTTCCATTGACCTCAATCAATTTACGTAGTGAACTTCGGATTTCTTGGTTTAAGCTATGTCTTCTTCGGTTCTTCTTAGTTGGTACAAACCTAAGAAAGAAAGAAGATGTCATATTCTTGTAGCCTCAAGTGGAAATTTTGAGTGAAGAGCATGGGTAGTGCAATTAGAAGGAAAAATTTATTTATTTACACAAAGTAGGACCTGCAATCAAGTTTATTGCTAGGGAAGAAATGGTGACCCAAATCTAGAGTGCAAGATTTAATCGGCACTGGACCCAGGAAAGTAGAAGGTTCTCATTGCAAGATGTCGTATTCTATTTGTTCTTCTTGCAATTGAAAATACGCCTTTCCTTCCTTGTAGCTGCTTCCAAATGTCACTTGAGAAATGACGTCCGCACTCAAAGCATGGAATTCTTTATCTAGTCTATCTCAAACTCAGTGCGGGTTTCTCCTTGGACTTCCCTTTATTTGCATGGATACAGTGATGGATGATATTTCTGGTATCAGCCCTACAAATTAAAGAACCCAAACGATAAGTTCCAATATAATCAACAGGTAAAATCGCCATATTTTTAATTATGTTTCAAGAAACGTATCCTCACCTTGACCCTCTCCATGTTGAAGGCGGGCGCGATAAGACGGCGACGGTGCGCCCACGCTTCCCCGTTGAGGCCCATCAGCCCCAAGCCGACGAGGTCTCGTGCGAGCGGGTTGCCGCCACCGCTGGAGCCAGCCTTCCGGAATGTCCCCGTAGAGTCGATAAGCACGGCCTTGGCCTCTTCCGGGCGGGAGATGACCAGCTGTGGCAGGGGCCCTAGCCAAAACAGAAACGGCCGGCCATACCGGGCCGCCCACACACGGTAGTGCGGCGCGACGCGGCTGACGATGGCGTGGTGGAAGGAGGCGAGCGGCGTGGCTTGGGCGCGGGCGAGTAGGACGCCCAAGTCGCGCCCGTTGGCAACGATGAGGCTGCGAGGGGGCCCCCTTGTGCCCTGTAGGTGTAGGCGGTCCTCGATGCGGCGGGGGAC